>CM033651.1:46612278-46689927 GCA_019512145.1 Engystomops pustulosus
TCTGCCTACCTTGGTTGTAACGGGTGGCGATTTGAGTCACTGTTGCCCATCTATCAGCTCGAACCATTCTGCCCATTCTCCTCTGACCTCTGGCATCAACAAGGCATTTCCGCCCACAGAACTGCCGCTTACTGGATGTTTTTTCTTTTTCGGACCATTCTCTGTAAACCCTAGAGATGGTTGTGCGTGAAAATCCCAGTAGATCAGCAGTTTTTGAAATACTCAGACCAGCCCTTCTGGCACCAACAACCATGCCACATTCAAAGGCACTCAAATCACCTTTCTTCCCGATACTGATGCTCGGTTTGAACTGCAGGAGATTGTCTTGACCATGTCTACATGCCTAAATGCACTGAGTTGCCACCATGTGATTGGCTGATTAGAAATTAAGTGTTAATGAGCAGTTGAACAGGTGTATCTAATAAAGTGGCCGGTGAGTGTATATAAGTGTTCAACATGTGATCGTAGTCCTTGTGTATACGTTGACATATGCCCCGTTTAAATGTACATGTGATTGGTGCATAGTGGGTCTCTATCAGTGATGACTTTCACTGATAGCTAAGTCCCAATACTAAACGATCATGTTACACTTACCATTCTATTGTCCCTGCGATGTGACGCTACTTTGAATGGGTGTATACTCCAACACTCCCCTGAAGGCGCCATCGCACAGGGATCCGCTTAGCACCTCCCATGTGACTGGTCATGTGACGTGATTACATGACACTGGGCGGAGCTTTGCGGACTGAGCGCGCCATGGCTTTTTAACGGCCTGGCATGCGCAGTAGACTCCTGCACACGCCAGCCGCCTATCCGAGCGTCACTATGCCAGGATAACGAAGTATAGCAGCCACTGCTGTGTACCTCAATGCGTTGCTTGGATTGCTACAATATTTATGTCCCCTGATGAATCCGCAAGACAACGGAAGAAACGCGTTGGGAATTTGACTACGGTTTACTTTCCAGGAGTGGATATTTAGGGACAGCTGTGGACCGTCCTTGTAAGGACAGGAGTCTGGGCATGATTAAGGTCAGTGTCAGGGCCTACTATGTCCGATCTCCCTCAATTAAAGCAGAAATGGGTCTTCAGGAATTGGTAAGAACATTCCATTTTTTTGCCTGAATACCTTGTTGGTCCTACGATATGTTGCATTGTTTGGATATATAATAAACATATTCGAGTGTTCTGGCATCGTGAGCACTATTATTAATGGGCACTGATCATTTATCTTGGGGCCCGTAACTACAGTTGTCGATAAGATTTTGATACCTAATTGATTGTGTGCTTTGATCAACATCCTTGTGATTTGAAGCCAGATATCCCCCTGGTTGAGAACTATTTGATTACTTGTTGTTACGACACCCTCAAGTGTCAATATCGTCTACGATTATACACCAGTGGGTGTGAAACGATATTCAATCTTCTATTTGTGAGTGAATTATATGCTTAATAACCTTGAGAAAGTGTAATTTAAAGTTATATTTAAATATTTTTTCACCTTTCTTAGTTCTAAAATTATAGTATTGGTGGTATTACTCCATTTTTATGGTAAATATGTAAAATCTATGATTGTCTTGTTTATAGTGTGAAGAAAATTGCAATAACCTGGTATGTACATAACTTTTATCTTTATACATAAATAATCATCTTTGATGAATTTCTGCGTGTCAGTGCGGTTATTCTACTAAAAGGATTGAATAATTATAGACCACCTTTGCTTCAAATCGCTGCATTAAGTATACATGATTGCTGTCGCCCCAGGTGTGCATCACATAAAATTTTCCCAGATTATGAATCTGAGAGGATTGTGGGTTTATCAGCATTTAATAATTGCTGTGATGATTATATTAGATTGAGACGCTGTTTTAATTGCTTCATAGGAGTATCAGTTCAGATGTACAGCATCATTATCTTATACTCCCAGAGGTAGAAATCTCCCTTGTCTGCAGGTGGCTTGTAAGTCAACACCTGACCCTTTAAGTTTGATTTTGACATAAAAAAGTAAGGTTTTTGCAATATGCAACATTTTAAAACTTAGGTGATAAAGAAAAAAATATTTATCCAACATTTTCAACCTCTAAAAGTTGGAGGAGTAACAGAATATGGTGCTTATTCTGCAAAACCTCTGCAGAACAACTAAAAGTTTAAACTGTGCTTCAACTCCATAAAAGTCTGAAAGTCACAAACGTGTTCTCCTCAACTCATGTATCTCAAATAGTGGATAATTAGAACTATGGATCAAAGCGCTTGAATCTTGCACCCTTTAAAGGCTTTCACGCCGTGCAAATTGTCAGTCAAGTTGATCCTCCCAATTACCACAATCCCAGAAAGGCTAGATGCTATCAAAGCAGATAGACTGAATCAATCACACAGGGGTGTCGGCCTCCTTTTCACCCTTTAAGCGCTGAATGTCATTTCATTACTGTATAAATGTACTCAATCTGCTAAGTAGTTACATTTAAACAGTATTACCAATACAATCAGTCCTTTGAGGGCAACCTCAAAGCTGAATATATTGTTAAGAAACCCAAGACACTTCCATGGCAAGTATTTACCCCTACAGCAGCCGATAGTCTGAGTTCCCCCCACACACGAGCAATTAGTCAGAATACCCCCACAGCAGCCAGCCCCACACAGAATGCCCTCACTTTTCCTCTCCTTTCCTTCCTCCTCAAAAGAAGCAGCAGTTGTCAAATTCTTTACTCCTGTGTGCATCATGTGAAATGAGTAAAAGGACAAGGCGACCCCTATGCTGTGCTCCCAACTAGCGCAGCAATCGCTCTTTACAAATACTTCATTTTAGTTGGTCATTAGCTCATTGATGAGATTTTATTAACTCTTAAATGTATGTAAAAAAATTTCAAAATTTTTGTCTGCTTTCTTCTTGGGGCTGTACACCGTACCATAAATATAACAATATTATCTTTGTTCTATAGATCACTACGATTACGGTGATACCTCATTTATATTGTTTTTTAAACATATTTTACTAAGAAAAACTAATACAGAGAAAATTGCATTTATTTTTATTAAGTGTATATAACTTTTTTTTTTTTTTTACTTTTACTCTGATCGCTTGTTCAAGCTCTTCTTCACCTAATACAGATGTACAGGCAGTCCCCGGGTTACATACAAGATAGGGTCCGTAGGTTTGTACTTGTAGTTGAATTTGTATGTAAGTCGAAACTGTATATTTTATAATGGTAGATCCAGACAAAAATTTTTTTTGCCCCAGTGACCATTGAAGTTTCAAAATTTTTTGCTGTAATGGGACCAAGGATTATCAATAAAGCTTCATTACAGACACCTTGCAGCTGATAATTGCAGTCTGGGACTATAGTAAAGCATCCAGAGAGCTTCACCAGAGGTCACAGTGGGCAGAGGGGTCCGTCTTTAACTATGGATCGTCTGTAAGTCGGGTCTATTTAAGTAGGGGACCGCCTGTATTACACTGTATTATGCAACACTGCGCATGCTTAGTGTGTTACAGCCAGAAGGCAGGACCCGTTTCCCGAAAGAATCCACGCAGTCCTAGGGGGGAGAGGGCCCAATTTGGCGCATGGGACCATTGCAAATCGAGCCTGCGCCAAAAGCATGATGTAATAGTACTGCAAAATGCGGGAACACACCTCCCGCCATGCAGTACCATAATGTCAGGAAGGGGTTCAACCCTATGGGGTTTGCCCACTCCTGCCACAAACTGCAATACCTCTGTATTGCAGCATGTGGCTGTATTGTACATTATTTCCATGAGCCTGACATAGCTAGGCTGTATAGATCTATGTTAATGACAGGTCCTGGAGTCTAACAGAGGCTTGAGACTGTTATGGTAACAATTGTCGCCCTCCAGTGAGCTCTGATCAAAGATGGCAATGCCCACATGCCTCCAGCAGTTACATGCTGCTGGAGGCTCTGGTGGCAGACCAGGACCAAGGCCTTCTTTTTTTAAAAGTATTTATTTTTGTAATTTTTTGAAATTTCACACAATTAGAATAAACAGAACCATAGAACAAGATTGTCTGTTACATATTTTCTTCCCCACAATGCAGGGTTATTAAATAACATCCAGTGGTAACAATCAAGGTCTTAACACAACCCAAAATTAACTGAGGGATATCACACAGTAAATGGTAGCAGGATAATGTAGCCAGACGTCTTGTTAAGACAAAAATAACTATTGACACATAGACAGTCAGTCATACACACATACCAGAACACTCAGTCTCCTTTATGAGGATTCACGCAACATCTGGACCAGATGCGATCAAACTTCTGTGGACACTTCCTGTTGGCATACAGGGACTGATAGTGGGGAATGACACTGTTAATAAGTAATGGGAAGGGATCCCGGTCCTTCCATGTCATTATCACCACTTTTCGGGCATAATATAAGACAAACCTAAAGAAAATTTTGTCATAGTGGCCATTCCCAACTTCATTTATGATGCCGAGGAGACACACAGAGGGAGACATTAAGTGTGGGAAATCAAAGTGTAGATTTAGGACCAGACCAGACCAGAAGACATAAACCCTAGGGCAGGACCAGACACAGTGCAGGAAGGATCCGGCTTCAGCCTGACAGCGAAAGCAAAGATCATTGGGCATTGCTCCCATGCGGAATAGTCTAGCAGGGGTGAAATATACTCGATGAAGGAATTTAGACTGGATCAGGAAGTCCCTCGCACACACTACAGATGTGAAGTAGGACAGTTCGACCTCCCTCCAGTCATCATCTGACAGGTCAGGAATATCCTTTCTCCAACATTCACGGGCTCTATCAAATGATCTGGATTTTTGCTCTTGTAGAAGAGCATAGCACTTAGTGAGTGGCTTAGGGAGGTCCGGGGTACTCATCAGAGTCTCTAGTTTGGAAATTTTCACTGTCAGGCTAAAGGACCCGAATTGGGCTTTAAATACGTGTCGCAGTTGCGTGTAGTGGAAGCTAGCCGTACCGGGTACAGTATGTCTCTCCCTTATCTCGTTAAAGCTGAGTAATTCTGCATCCGGGGATAAGAGCTGGCCTACAAATTTCACCCCAGCCGCCCCCACATTGTCCAGCCTGGTAGGGAGAGGAAGTGGGAGAGCCATGGATTTAGCCTCAATGGAGTCCTAGGCGAGAGAGGGGGGGAGCTGCTTGGTTCTACCAGGGTTTGTGCCCTACACCAGCACACCGCTACCGTACATAGGGGAAGCGGAGTATCAGATGGGGACTTGTATCTGTACAGTAGGTTTGTAAGGGCTTCGTAGGAACCTACAGGGCCCCAGCCAGTTCAGTAGCCGCATTACCCATGTCTATGTCAATCCACCACTGGGCATATACTAGCTGAGAAGCCAGGTAGTAAAGATACAGATCAGGGGCAGCCAGTCCACCCCTAGACTTGGGAGCATGGAGCAGCACTAAACTGAATCACGGGACGCCACCCTGCCAGTAGAAGGACCTGAGAATGCCGTCTATGCGTTTAAACAGGCTCTTAGGAAGTAGTAAAGGACAAGCATGGGAAAGGTATAGAAATTTTGGGAGAAAGATAATTTTGAATATGTTAATACGCCGGTACAGGGACAAGGGGAGAGTGTTAACAGGGGAGTAATGTTTAACTCCGTATATGCCTGAACCTTACATGATACCTGGACTCCTAGATATTTAAAAGTGGACACCACCTGGACTGGGATGGGGAGGGAGTGTACCCCTTCATCTGATAAGGGAAAGAGGGCCGATTTGTCCCAGTTAACCCAGAGACCCGAGAACCCCCCATAGCGTTCTTTCAGGGACAAAAGGGATTCCATAGAGGGGCCCACATCCCCAAGGTATACCAGTGTATCATCAGCATATAGGGATACCTTTTCAATAATAGTACCTCTAGTAATGTTTTTAATGTCATCGGAGTGACAGATCGCCACAGCGAGGGGTTCAATGGCAAGTGCGAAGAGGAGGGGAGATAGTGGGCAACCCTGTCTAGTCCCCCTGGCCATAGGGAGAGTGGGTGAGATATTAGGACCAAGGCCTTCTGAAGCTTGTATGACCACAGCAAAATTTCACCTTTTTGGTGTGTCATTTTTTTTTTGTTGTTTCTTTCCCCCTGTTTTGGAACTTCTGTAAGGTTTTAGTTTGGTATAACATATTTTAATTTTTATGACATGAAGCATAGAAAAAATAAAAACTTGAGTAAATGTTTTCATTTCAAATGCTTACATTTAATGAAAAACCTTTTATAGCATGGCATAATCCTTTTGCCCTCATGTTTGCAACTATATTCAATATATACTCTTTTGCCAGTCTATGAACATTTCCTAAGAACAAATAATCAGTGTGGTTCATTTTAAATTGAATAGTATAGACACATATTACAAGGTGGCAATTGTGCACTGTCATTTATAACTACTGTTCTTACAATGGGCTGATAATTTTAGTTCCCTGAACTGCAGGAGACTTGGGCTAGTAACCTCTAGATGCCATATTCCTATGCAGTACAATTTGACCTTAAATAGAGGACTGTAGATTTACCCCCTGTTACATGGGCACATTTAATTACAATGTATATCTACAGATAAGAGGAGGGAGAGGGTTAATATGCTGAGATTTCAATAAAATCATTACATCTCTTAAGGACAAAAGTTCACGAGTCCTGTTTATATATACTAGGTAATTTATTTTGTAAATTTGCTCACTCAATGACCTTTCCATGCTATAAGGGTATTTGGATTACCCAAGCACCATATTGCATCAAAATCTCTTTCTTATCTGTGTGAACTGTGTTAATTAACAGTATCAGATCATTAGAAAGTTCATTACATAATCAATCCCATCCTGGGGCTATTTGTTAGAAGAAAAAGCAATTGATGTCTGGTTTCTAACATCGTAGAATAGCATGTATTGTGTATAAAAATCTTCACAGATTTGTACATGTACAAACGTGGCTGCATTTGATTGGAATAGAAAATGGCAACAATAACTGGTTTTATTTTGAAAATGACCTTTTTTTAGACCCCTGTCATTGGTCAGATGTCCATCTGGCTAATCATTGCCATGCCTAGTTGCTAGTGTCATTAAGTTGCGTGATGAGTTGTCAAAACTGAGGACTCCGAACCTAAAGATTGGGTCCACTCACCTCTATCAATAAGTTTCCTTACATAAAAATACATAAAATCTTAATCTAACTAGTATTTAATTAACTACTTGTTAGTTGGAAACTATACCTGTTGAATCACATGCTGGTTCATGACGTTAACTTTTTTTCCCCAATTGCAAGGACCCCGCACAGTGAACAGCACTATTTCTACTAGCTTTTTCTACTGTTTAAAGTACACTAAAATTATCGGTGAATAAAATCAAACCATTGGCAATATTTTAAATTGCAATCTATTGATCTTACAAATACCCTAGTTACAATGGAAAACTTTGAAAGGAAGAAAAATGGGGGTCCTCAAAAATCCTATTTTAAAATTTAAACTAGCCCTATGTGTCACAAAACAAAACCACAGCAAATAATTTTCAGTTGACAAACAAAAAACGAATTTATGGTCCTTTAGCCAATTTGCTACAAAATTTCCCAATCATTAAAGCCTTTTCAGGCCTTGTCATTAAGGGGGTCAAGGTGGAAAACGGGAACCAGGGGGTTAATGTTGAATGTACCTCACTTTCTTTTTACAGGATTATGGTATCTTTTCTTGTCTAATATATAAATGAAGTAAAAATAATTTTCAGAAAAATGCCAAGGATTTGTGTAAATAAAAAAAGCAAGAATCCCATACAATACATCATGTTGAATAGGCTTGTTGTATGGAGATGATGACATTTATTAAAAAATTATACTCGCGAAGGAGGCCAGAAAAATGAAGATTTGAGTAGAAGGCCATTATTCTGTAGTGGGTAGTGCTCATTTATCACATCCTATTTTGTAAATCCTATTTTTTCTTTATACAATCCGGCTTACTAAAGTTGGAATTATAAAAGAATATCTCATAACTTGCTTTGCATTTATCATTGTTTTAACAGGAAAGTTGATAAGTTTCCCTTCTTTGTCTTCACAAAAGTTTTTACATTTGTATGTGTTCTGTCAACTTTGGCATTAAAGCTACTTTGTCTAATTCTATTTTCAAGAAACAAACACCCATTCTTCATGCATTCAATTCCCAAGATTATTTTATTCTCTCTTAAACCTTTCAGCACCAGGCCCCTTTAAGTTTTTGGGATTTTTTTTCACTATATTATGTCTTTAAAAAAAAAATAAACTGCAAAAAGAAAAATATATCTCTCCTCGCTACATTTTTTTTTTAGGCACGTGTGAAAAAAGGTGTACCTATCCGGAGCCCTAGTAACCACAACTTGTCCAGCACTAAACTATTAGTGTTTCTGTAGCAGAAATGTGAATTCATGTATCATTTTAAAAATTAAGAGTTTTTTTCTTTCTATTTTATTTTTTTTCTTAAATATTATTGAATATACATATAAACTCATTATCCACAACAAACGCCAGAGCATTGAAGCTTATACAAAGATGCTTATACCTCCATTTATATACACACACAAATATCTTTACATAAAAAAGGTTATCCTCTAATTTTTCAATCCATACCCCCCACTTTTTATGAAACGCATTCCTCTTCCATTTTTTAATGGAATATCTTTGTTCTTGTTTCAAAATTTTTAGGGTATATCTAGCCCACATAATCCGATTTGGAGCTACATTATTTGGGTCATTAGATTATTACCTAATTATTTCGGTCAGTATGATGAGAGGTATCAATTGTATATTATTTATATCTTTTTTTAAAAAGTCAACTGCAAAAAAAAAAAGTCTCCCTATATTATTATACTTGTTACTTTTGTATATGTCAGTGTATACAGATGTGTAAGCTGTCATTTTATGCAGGACAAGTGGAGGTTTTCATTGAAAACTTTATGGTTTGGTCATCACTTTTATTCATTTTGGTGAATAAATGTCAATTTGTATGCATTTTTTTGCAACTATTTTAGGCCCTCCAGAATGTTTAAACTCTTGAGGAGTCAATCATTCAATATAATGTTCAATATATTGCTGTAATGGTTGACTGTCACTGTAGTTTCATCTGTTTTCTTGCATATTTGTGGCTATTTTGTACCATTTTGCCAAATTACTCCACTTTCCACTTAAGCACACTTAAGCCAGATTACTCAAATAAATCTGGGTATGGTAAATATGGAAATAAGGTATTCAGGATTTCCTTGTAAGGCACCCCTTAACATCAAGCATGAATTTCAAGAAGCCTAATGACCTGATGTGGAATTAAAGTCGAAACATTATGTCTCTTCCAAAATAAACAGATTCTCAGCTGTAGACAGTGCTGTTTTAATGTGGTTGCATCTCCTCAGTACAGTGTAGGTAGCTGGTTTACTTGACTCTAAATGTGGTAGACAGATTTCTGAAGTGGAATTTTTCACAAAAAAAGGCTAGGTGCAAACTCACTCTATCCTTTATATCCCTATAAAGCAGTGATGGCGAACCTATGGCACTGGTGCCAGAGGTGGCACTCAGAACCCTTTCTGTGGGCACTCAGGCCACAAAATAGGAATGAATCCATTAAATCTTCCTGCAATCCCAGGCAACTTATAAGATGCTGCGCACAGCACTATTTTACAGCAACACTTTATTGACTGTTTGGAACTGCTTGAAAAGTGAGAAGGTGTTGAAAGAAGTGCATTATCTTTGGAGGTCCTCATGCTGGACCAACCATTATTTCTAAACAGAGAGACCCTGGAGCGAAGCTACAATGATAGTCTGAATTTGCCCTCCTTCTTTCAACTGTATTTGTGTCCTCAGGTGGCTGTTACAATTAAAGAAGTGGAAGAACAGGTAGCAATAAGTTACTGCTTAAAATGGCACGTTGACACATCAGGGTAAATAAGTGGGTTTTGGTTGTAGTTTGGGCACTCGTTCTCTAAAAGGTTCACCATCACTGCTATAAAGGATATACTTAAGAATTAGTTGCACAAAAATGAGCAATGGGCTGCTTTCCTGGACAGATCTGGAAAAGGGAGGAGCTATGTCAAGGACATAAAACCAACCCCTATATCTAAGCTCAGAAGAGATCAATCTGAGGTGATTGGGTGAAGAAATGAGGAGTAGATGAGGAGAGAGAAGGTTCTGTGAGAAGTGTTGAGAAAAGAATCTGTGAATTGGAATGGGATGGGGTCGGGTAAGAGTTCTTATGGTGACTCTGCCACTTAAGACCCCCTTACAGGTGTGTGGAGATATCCATAGCCACTAGCTCCACTAGGCAAATTTGGGAAATTACAGTATTGGACAAAGAAAATAATGCCTCTCTTGTTACCTTGTAAGGTCTTGTAAGCTCTTAACATCTAAACTAGATACACTGGGTTGGCTTTATCCCACATCTTGTCATTGGGCTCCATGAAAGTCATACTTGATGTTAAAGGGAACCTGTCAACAGGGATCTGATTTTCACTAAAGACTGGTTACAGAAGTCCATTACAGCTGCATTGCAAGTATGTATTTCTGCTTTCTCTAAGCATTTCCACTAGAACATAAATGTGTTTAACTTATTTTGCACCCCAACAGAATCCTGTGTGTAGTCCCAGGGGTCGGGCTTTGGTTTTGATGCATTTCAAAAAGCAACATGTCTGTGCTGCAGACTGCTCAGCAAAGCTTAACCTTTGTGCTCATGTACAGCTCCTCCCTCCTCCCTGATGTCTCATCACCAGGCTGTGAACTCTGTGAAGGAGCAGGAGGGAGGAGCTGTACAGGAGCACCAAGGTGGGGACTGAGAGCTGGGGAGTGAGTAGCACAGACATGTAATGTGTTTTTTTTTTTAATGCATACAAACTAAAGCCCAACCCCAGGGACTACACAGGGGATTTTGTCAGGGTACAAGGTAAGTTATAACACACAATTTTATATTGTAACACAAATGCTTAGAAAAGGCAGAAAGGCATATTTGCAACGCAGGTGTGATGGGCTACTGTTACAAGTTCCCTTTAAGGGAGCTGCCTTACAAAGTAGTAAAAAGTATGTTGTGAATGCCCTTAGAAGAATAGCGCGGGCAAGTGAGACTTTTTAAAGCCAGCATCAACAACAAAACTAAGTGGAGACTAGGTGAGACAGCCAGTTGATATATTGAATTATACCTTGTGCAGGGCCTGAAGGGAGGAGCATGAGTCTAGGTTCTAGCAAGGTTTAGAAATATAATGAAAGTAAGTCCTGCTCCTCCCTTTAGGCCCTGCACCATGTGTTATTGTGTCTTTTATCAGCAGAGCTTGGCACAAAGGAGGGTATAGGAAGACAATGAGGCTTAACCATCCAAATTAAGCTCTCTTTTTTCTGTTATATCAAGTTTTTACATTGTACCCAAGCAACCAGTGCATATTCTTTATTGCCATTTTGTGGATAGACCTGCATATTTCTAGCAGTTAATATGATGTAGAGGACTGGCTGCTACTGTGGAAGTAGCTTCCTATAAAATAACACATTTCAGTGTAATACATCTTTCCATTCACTTGTCACAGAGTGACACCGGGATATATTTGAATCCATTTCAATTTCCTGCTTCTATTAGGAATCGCATATGGTGTCTACATTTATAAATATGAAGGGTGAAAGGTGATAGTTTATAGTAATGCATATTTTGGTAAAAAGTGATTGCTTATACGATCAACAGAGAAATTTTAAAACCTATTTTTCCTGTGTGTTTTGGGTTATGACAGACTGACATTTATTATTTTACCTTGGCCTATTGTAACTGCTCACATAGCTGTTTGAAAGGTCACTACACTGAAATCCGAAAATTATGCATCGTCTTATTCTCCTCATTATTATTCTTGGACCTGTATGACTGAATTGAATTCTGGGCTTCATCAATTCTAATGCATGACCCTAAAACACCCTGGTGTCATATTTATTTACCGTATATACTCGAGTATAAGCCGACCCAAGTATAAGCCAAGGCCCCTAATTTTACCACAAAAACGTATATATTTTTAACTCGAGTATAAGCCGAGTTTGGGTTTTCACCCCTTTTTTTTTTTGCACTGAAAAACTAGGCTTATACTCGAGATATATGGTATTTATATTTATTTAAATTTTTTTTTTTACTTTTTCCCAGAGTAATGGCAAAATAACAGGTCCATGAAGGAAATTTTTATGCAGTTATTTATTTGTATGATGAAAAAAATCACATAAATAAATCGGCCTTAAAGGATGCACCAAACATTACCTGTTTCCTTAACCCCTTAACCCCTTAGTGATGCGGCCTGAAAAGGCTCTAGTGACCAGGCATTTTTTAGCGAATAAGCGCCGGTGTAAGGGCCATAACTTCTTTTTTGTTTTTTTTTTCGTGCTACCCTAAATTTTTTTGCAGTGGTTTTTTCAGGACACAGAACTAGTTAAAAAGGTAATAATTTATTTTTATTTGGGGTTAAAAGTGTAAAAAGGCTTTTTTTTGTGAGTACGTTTATAGTACGTTAAAAAATGTTTCAAATTAACTCAAAATGGACATTATTAATGTAGGTAAAAACACACACATAAAAAATATTCATAAAAATACAATACAATTTCCTAATACAATAAAAAAAAAAAAAACCTACACTACAAAAAGCATCACCATAGTCGGCCCGTTTTCCCAAGAATTCCCTATTTTGTTTTGGTCGGTTTGATATATAATATGTATAGTCTTGGGAAAATGGGGCGACTATGGCGATGCTTTTTGTAGTGTAGCGGGGGATTTTATTATTTTTTTTATTCTATTTGGAAATTGTATTGTATTTTTATGAATATTTATGAATATTTTTTATGTGTGTGTTTTTACTTTATATGTCCCCCTTAAGGTCTCAAAAGACCCCTGATGGACATTTTTCACTTTTTTAAAATTTTTTTAATTTTACGTTATTTTCTTTATTCTATAAGAGCCTCAGTTACAGGGAAATGCTTTACTGGGTCTAATTAGACCAAACAACTCTGTTTAACCCCTTTAGACCGGCGGTCACGTGACTCTGGCTCTGCTCCTCTCTGCATCGTGCTAATTCAGCTCAAAGCTTTTAGGAGCGGAGAAGGGAGAAGCAGTAGCGAACCACATATCCCTTCTCCCTAGGGTCACCAGGTGCCTCTGACACCCAGAGACCTGGTCCTGCTCCCGCGCCTGGTGTGGGAGCAGTAGAATACTGCAGCAACCTCTAAAGAAGTTGCTGCAGACTCCAGACCTGTGCCCGCTGATGTCTGAAGTCAGCCGGCGGTCCAAGAGGAGTTATATGAGAGAGACTGTAAATTTCACTAAAAACTTCTTTTTTTTTTTTGTTCACAGGTGCAGCTATGAGATAATTCTGAGATCACTGAAAACCATAACAGTACTCAGGATAGAAGGTAAAACGGTATGAGGCCTACTTTTTTTTGTCATTTTATTACATGACGTGTCAAAGTGAAGCCTCAAACACTATTTTCCCATGGTATATTGGTGCTGTGCAAAATGGCGGCAAGATATGAATACTGCGGTAAACTCCAAAATCAAGCAGCATTATCTGTACTAGACTTAACCATTGGTTGATCCTGAGCACAAAGTTATTTTGAAAGTCTAACTTTGAATTCCTATTTGTTGGCCTAGTAAATGCCACAAAATCTTTGTGCCTTAGCATTACTTGAGTAAACTTATCTGCCCCAGTGTATTGGTAGGGATGAGTGAGGACTAATAGAGGCCTGGCTTTGGTTGTATCCTAGATAGCACCTATTATTTCAATATTCTTACTAATCTTTTTACATTGCTTGTTCAAGTACCATTAACTCTAACACATAATTCATTTTGTTTCCAATTATGATGTACATTACTGATGTAAATCCCAAACAAAAAGTGCATTGTTAAATGTGTTAAGACACAGAAGTTGTCAAGAAATGGCTGTAGATGCTGCACATAAAACAGCATAATTATAAGTTATACGGTCAGCAAGAAATCCAACACTGGACAATTACCATTGATCTGTTGAAATGCTGTAATTTCAACCACTGTAAATGAAAATACACACTTTTCCACTTTTGACAGTACTATTGTTGTTATGCACATACAGAATAAGTTGTCTTAATGGGAAATAAATGTTTCATTTTCACAATGCAAGCTTTAGTAGTTATTTAAAAGGATAATAGTAGGTGACTAGGGATGAGCAGGCTAAACCCAAACCTGAAAGTTCAAGTACCGATTGCTCACCCCAACCTGTAACACTTGCGATTACAGTCGTTACCCTTTTAATTGCTGCTGGCAGTGCCTGTAAAGCCATTTTCCCTAGGATCGTCTCTTCCTGTGACTCCAAATTGTAAATATTACCGTGAGGGGGAAGCGAAAGATGAATCTCAACTTTTGGTTGTAGTCCAGGTTTGGGAATCTGAACCGGCAACATTCTGGTCCACTCATCACTATTGTTTATCTATCAAAAGTTTTGGTCATTAACATGATATTAGAAGGGCACTGCAGCATAGCCCCTATTAAATTGTATCCATGTTTAGTTTCTGGTGCTGATCACTACAATGGAATGCAACTGGAGTTTTGGTTATGATGTACAAAATATTACAGCACCTGGACGTGAGCCAATTGGTGAGAGTACCAAGCTTTGGCTTCCCATCAATCAGAGATTGATAATTTGTCCATTGTCACCTTGTCAGCCTATTGTATTTTTACTTTTATTTTGTATTGTTTGTCTTCTTCTGTCTTGATACTTGGTGAATGGTAAAATTTAGTTGTATGCACATAATAGTGCTATAAATTACAATAGGAGGTATAATAAAATACAGACATCTCAATAACAGCCCTAGCTATTGATAAATGCATTTTGTTCCCTTTGTGCCATTGTTTCTTAGGAGCACTTTTGGAAAAATTTGTCTCCGCTAGAAACTTTTCAGCTTCATGGAAGTATTTGCAATTTTATGTTTACATGAAGAATGAATACATTTTGGGCTGAATAGTAATGCTTGATTCCCGCTTGTCTCTTCTGCCATTAAATCAGAAAACAGGAAAATAAGATGCTTTAGATATCATGATGAATAGATTTTTTAGAGTCATAGTTGGTATGAATAGCCTCTGACTATTTCATTTGTGTACGCTTACATGATAGAAATGCATAGAACTATGCAATAGGCGTAGTCACAGGACATAATGATGGCAAACAAATACTGATGTATAGACAGAACACAAACAGTAAAACATTTTTTTTCAAATGTCCACTCTCTTAGACTGGTTTATATTTCTGACTGGTCAGTCTTGCTAGCTTTGTACTATTGCATGCACCTCCCCTGAATGGCTCTCGCTGGCCATTTTTGTGTCAAATAGAAATGAGCAGACCCAAGAGTCTTGAAAATTGTGTTTGGGTCCAGGTTGGGTAACAAACCCGGACAACCCACCACCACCACCAATAACGCACACAATCATGGGTGTTAACCCATTAAATTGCTATTTAAATTGCTGCATCTGCCCTGCAATTTAGGGGAGGGTCATCATGGAGCAACAATCCTCCCCAAAATGGCAGCATGGACGCAGTGCTGGCATGTATGGCCCTGTGCACATGCCAATGGCATATAAATATATTGGGTGTTATTGGCAGGGGCTTTGAGCAGAACCCCCGACCCACTAGAACTTCTGACTGAAGTTTGTCCTAGGTTTGGGGACCAAAACCCTCAGTTTTGCATGGATCTAAGTTTTACAGCTCCGGTCTGCTCAACACTGGTGTGAAATCATCAGATTTTTTGCAATACATTTAGTATTTGATCTGTGCCTGCTGGACAGTGGTGCAGATTTATCACCAGGAAGGTAACTTACTGATGGAAAACTAATGTAACCGCAATTATACTCATCCTCTCCACTTACTTCTTAATTACTGTAGTTTAATTCAAAAAAGACTCCATACAGCTGTATGAAAGTGGAATTGGAAGGCATTCCAGCCAAAGCTTAATCAATAAATGGAATATTTCAAAGGGGTTTATTACCTTTATATTTTAAGAATTTAGAATCTAGTCCATGTGTGTAAAAGAAAAAAATAGATCTATATTTATTATACAGTATGTATGCATTTACCTAATCCAAACGGTATTTACAGCAGCCTCATCAACTATATACAGTATTCTACACAGTGTTCTGGAAATGTCTCTTGAAGCCTAAGGGAGGGTACTACTTGGACATGGCCTGTGAGTGACCTGTGCAGAGGTTGTTGTGCAGGAAGGACAATTGGATATAATGTGACCGGCAGCTATCGTGAATGCTGTATTCTAAATTGGAGATGTTATCTTCTACAGAACATAAAGTATCAGTTTATTAGGCTTTGTAGCCAGAGTAAAAACTGTAGAATTTTCTTTTTTAATTTAAATATAGATGGAATTACCCCCCTTCCATAATTGTTAATTGAACAAAAGAACTTACAAAACATTGAGTCTTTTCCTTACTATAGATTCCACTTTAATAGATTTTGAGACTGGTAGTCTACAAATCTCTGCCTAATTTCACACTAACATCATTCTACCAGATATTGATTGTCATGGGTGCTCCTGCGACCCATATCTCAGGTCACAGATGCACCCATGTGCCTCCCTCTGCCCCCTCTTCCCTGCAGCAGCCCTGCTTACCTGTCAACGTTCCACCGGTGGTCTCCTCATTCTGGCGTGCATGTCAGTGTTCTGATATTTAAAGTGCCAGGACGCCAATAATTTGTGCTGGCCGGCCACCTTTCCTGTTGGATTCCAGCTTCTTCCTGTGTCCCCGGACGGATATTTGAGCCTTGTGCCTTAGAAAAAGCTTGTTACTGATGTCCCATGTCCCATTTTATAGTGATTTTCCTGTTTTGACCTTGATTCCATTCCTGACTTCGCTCCCGTGCTGCCTGTCCTGACCTTCCACTTAGTCCCCGACTCTGATCATGTGCTGTCTGTCCTGACCTCCTGCCTGTCAACGACTCCGTCTCTGCCTCACAACTCTGCACCTTCCCTTGGCAACCACCATGGACCAAGTTGTTACTGTGAATCGACCTGGTGGTACCATGCCATAGCAAGTCTAACCCACTTTGCGGCAAGCTCTGGTGAAAACCGGGTAACACTTAGACTCTGCTCTCAGGTGTCTGCTTACGTCATCGTCCACGGTGGTTCAGTGATTCCACTACTTCTGTTTCCTGACATTAATTCATATAAATTTACAAAACTCAATTACAATGTGCAGTCATAATATTTTTAACACATTGATGTCAAAGCCAGTTTTCATCTTTCCTGCACAGGCCTTATTTTTGATACTAACATGATACTTGATAACCTGATACTTGATAACTTAATACTAACATATAAGTGGTTATGAAATTGGAATGCTTAAAAGCATGCAGGTGAATTAGAAAAAGTTTTCTTGTCACACATGGTACCTTATGTTAGTTGAAAAATTAGAGCAATATCTTTAGCATTTACTGTATATACTGAAGTGTAAGCCATGTTTTTCAGCACATAAAATGTGCTGAAAAAACTTCTTGGCTTATACTTGAGTCTATCCATCGATGCTCTAGCTTCAATTCCATGTCTCCATGTGGTACTGTTGCAAGGTGAAATTGTGTTCGATGACATTATAGTGTGTGCACTGCCATCGGGGCGCACACAGTGATGTCAGGGAGATGCTGACGTCATGGTGCGAGTGACGGACCGTGCGGGGACACAGAGCCAAAGCCTTAGCATCGATGGATAGAAGAGGACCTGCCGAGGGGGCATTGGAAGATAAGTACACATTTTGTATTTTTTCTAATTGGGTGTTAGAGCATGGTGTCAGCTGTGATATACACCATTGACAGCCACTGCATCTGCCACCACTTGTGATTTGGTAGAAGAAGCATTCCATAATAGTGTGGTGCTTTGCGGGGACACAGTTTCAGTGTTATTACAGTGATATGGAGGAGTGGGTTAAGATTCGAGTTGTAGAAACTAAAGGCGTAAGCAGAGCAATATCTAATGAAAACAAATGTAAAGCTAGGCACTAACAAGTCTTTAAATAGTGAAATACTTTAACCAATTCACTATTTAAGTAATTCACTTTAAAAGGACCTGTTAGGCTAAATAAATCTTCTAGAAGCACTTTCTAAAGTTAGCAGCTCCCTAGCCCTACCCCAGTTATAGCAGTGTTAAATTGCTAGTTTTATCGGAACATACCAATAAGCTAGGAAACACTGCAATACATATCGATCCTAACGTGGGACCAGTGGTCCAGCGTATTCATGAGGGGGAAGTCCGAGGAGGCAGTGACTGCAGCATGGAGCCTGGCAGTCACCGCCAACATCGGATGTGGGCTAGTGTGGGTCCGGCAAAGAATCTGCAGATAGCCCCCCCCCCCCACCCTTCATGAATAAGCCTGTCTGCTGTAAGCTTGGTCCTGCATTCGTACTGTAGTGTTAGTGTTAATTAAATGGCAGTAGAAAAAGATTGGATAGTAAACTTTTTTGGGTAGTACTTTTTTTGGAGAACAGTGCCAGGCAAATGCTGTCAAAGCAAAAAAAAACAAAAAACGATGGCTTGTTTCAAGTGAGGCATAGATGCTGATGAGCAGGACATAAATCATTTTAGGCACCAGTATGTAAGAAGGACAAAGTTGATTTGGAGAGGGTGCAGAAAAGGCTGGTGAATCTAATTCAGGGAGGCATTGGACTAGAATACAATGATGGATTACTAAACTTGGGGTTATTCAGTTTAAATAAAAGTGGACTAAGGGAAGTCCACATTAATAATAATACTTTATTAATAATAATAATAATACTTTATTATCCCAAACGGGAACTTAGTGTCACATCCGCCAAACAGCAATTTGACAAAAACATCACATACATTAAAAAACACATAAAAACACATATACCATAAAACAGAGAGATAGCACAGGTACACGTAAATATACATTATTACCAAATTTACAATAAAAAGTTAAATAAATTAATTAAAAATAATCAATTATAACCTTCCCTTTTCTAATTACAATGTACAAATATCTGAATGGGCAGTACAGGGATCTTCCCAAAGATCTTTTATATCTAGGTCTGTAACCAGGACCAGGGGGTATCCTCTACTCAGTGAGGAGAGGGATAGTTCTACCAGCACCATAGTTATCTACACCAAGAGAAGGTTCTATCACCACCATAGAACCAGGCATCTTCTACACCTAAAGGAGAGGCTGTTCTATCACTGTCATACACTGGGCATGCTCTACAGCTACAAAACAGGCGGTTCTACCACTTCCACTGACTGGGCATCCTCTACACCTAGAGGAGAGGCAGTCTTCCACTGCCATAGACCAGGCATCCGCTACACAAAGAGAAGTGGTTCTTACTACCGCCATAGACTGGGCATCCTCTACACCTAGAGGAGAGGAGGTTCTACAAACCCCATAGACCGGGCATTCTCTACACCTAGAGGAGAGGAGGTTCTACGACCGCCATAAGCCGGGCATTCTCTACAGCTAGAGAGGTGGGGCATTTCTACCACCACCATAGACAGGGATTCTTTACTGTAGCAGTGACACCATAGAACTCTGTCACCACAATGTCTTATGACAATTTATATGTGCTTTTTCTTGAAAACATAAAGAAATGGCGTGTTGGGTTTCTCAGGGGGTTTACTGAGAAGTCCCTGAAAAATTACCCAAATGTCAATAAAGGAAAATACAACTCGTGATTTAATGATTATGTTAGTGCTTATTTATTTACAACTATTTACAACAAGATGGTTATTGAAATCTTTTGCTTGGTGTATTCAAGTCCTCGGCATGGGTGACCAATCTAAAAATGGAATAGATTAACGGAGTGTGAGAGTCAGCTCGGGGTGTCCTTAGATGTTCAAGTATAGGGTAAAATGAAAAAATGGGCTCACCTCGGTAGTTGCATTGTCTCAAAACTTCCAAGTTTGGAATCCGTGAGACTCCTTGGGAAGTAGTGTCGGAGGTAAAGCTACCCCAGAGTCGGTGAGAGGATGGTTAATGGTCACATTGGGGTAGGGGAATAATCCATGAGGAGTGCACAGAATACATAAATGAAAGGGTGAAGGGATAGACGTTATGTCCGTATGGGTTAGGGTCTTGATGACACTATAGTCAAAGTAAATCCCTATAAAGCCCTAGTTAGGAACATAGGTCTAGTACACCCTGATAGCCTAGCCTCGGGACTGTGGTCCTATTCAACCACAGGCCCGACAGGAACCTGACCCTGCGATAACTGGCCCTATTATAGACCTATTTAGCAGGTAAAGTCAGGTTATAATCCTTATAATGTCACAAAAGTGTCGCAAATAAAGTTGCGGTTACTGTGTTATAAGGTGCAAGTCCTGAAAGAAGTATGAATCCCAAATCCCGACAAGGCTTGTTTCGCCCTATGGGGCTCATCGGGGGATCACTGGGTTCATCCAAACAATCGTCCTTGTCCCTATTGGGGGT
Source organism: Engystomops pustulosus (assembly GCA_019512145.1). Taxonomy (NCBI): domain Eukaryota; kingdom Metazoa; phylum Chordata; class Amphibia; order Anura; family Leptodactylidae; genus Engystomops; species Engystomops pustulosus. The sequence continues at coordinate 46,632,677 of CM033651.1, forward strand.
GGTTCAAGGCAGTGCAGCCAGGCAAGTAGGGGTGGCTTATGGAGTATAGGGTACTCTCCTAGTCTTAAGCCGTGGGGTCCAGTGAAAACAAAAATATTACTTGCTTCAAAAATTTTTCTTATATATTATAGCTAGACAAAAGTTCCTGTACAATCTGTCATTTAGTACAGAATGCATATCCATTCTAGAGATACATTAGAACTATTATACTCCAAACCAATTTCATAGTAATAGAATCATTTTTCACCTAGGGATTAAGTAAAAGACATATAGTAAGCCATGTGTCGGATATCACACAGTTTCCTAAATGATTTGTCATTGGTGCCATGTTGGCTTCAGTAATAGGAAATACACCTTTCTTAAGCTGCCCAGATTGCTTTGCCATAGTGACTCTGTTAGTGAAGTGATATATGTAATAAAGACTAATACTGCAATAATCACATAACTAACACAACTGAAGGGAGAAAGAAGGCAATGAAGTACTTGACATGTACAGATAGATAGATCTACTCACTCATTATGTGTTAGCAACACAGTGGAACAGAATGTTAACTTAATGGATTTTATTGTCTACTGTAATAAGATATTCTGTAGAAAGTCGGGATGTAATTTGCTACATCTGTTTGTTTTATGCTTATGCTGGTTAAAAGGAGAAGCATTCAAGTAGTAATATATCTAAGCTTTTCCATCTCTTAAATGTGTATCTGAGTTGGGTTAAATATTAAAAAAAATACCTTTCATTTGACCCAGATGTTCAATATGACCAATATTAGGGTTCTTTTAAAATGTTTTTGTTTCTATCTGTGAAATTCTAGCAATCTTTCAAAATATTATTTATAAAAATCCTCTTAGGCGTGAGATCCATGGTTTTACGTAAAAAGTTTTATAACTGTAGCAATATGTTTTTAAATATGCTTAAAAGTCCAAAGACCTCTTTCCCAGTTTACAAGGGGCATCCTTGGACTAGGAAAAGCAGGATTATCAATTTGACCAGACAGACTACTAGTAAGCAGGATTGTTTATGCACTTAAATGGACTTGCAGCTCCATTAGTTTTGTTGCCCACCATCCAGACTCTAGGGGGTATCTTCAATAAACAACCATATTGGTACCCAAATAATTGCAGGGGACCAAGCAGAAGAAAGTATAGCGTTACACCTGCTATTTTGTGTCCTATAATAGATCTCCGAGGAACAATAACTTTTGACTGCAGCAGTGCTGTGAACACACTGCTGGACTGAAATAGAATTTCCTTTGATAATGAAGCCATGGTCTGTTTTGCATTCAATGATCAAGTTCTTGTATGGCCTTTTAGAGTGAGTATCAATTTTGTATTTACATTGAAGCAGCTCATTGATGTGAGGATCTGGGGAGCCATTGCATTTGACAGGTAGTTACTCCTAGTAGTAGCGTGAGGGACATAGTCAGCTTAGGCTACATCAACATCCCGATTTCTAGATACTTTCAAAGTATATGCAAGGAAAGCTCCTGGAGTATATACTGAACCTATCCATATACTGGCACATGAGGGCATCATTTATGGCTCCGTATAGGAAACACTTGATGACAAAATGCAGCAGGCTGTGTTTTTCCATCCTTCTGGCTACAGAGCTATGTATACACTCAGTGGAGGACAGATGCAACTGTATTGCATCCATCCCCATGTAGCTGTCCATATAAAGAAGGTTACAAAACTCTGGTAACATCTTTAACATAGAATGCAATCACTGGCTGTTGCAAATGTTCACTCCTCCTCCCACTTTCAGAGGGAGGAGTGGAACAGGAGGATGTTTTCCACTGCATAAGCATACAGTTGGACATGTTCTAGCACCCTGCCAACACACGCAAGTTTCTTCTCATGGCAGGACTCCAGTTGCTAGGATAATGCTCACTCACATTCAGCAAGTGTCCCTTTGTCAAGTTCCTTGACCTTCATGGTCACCTAATTCAATACCAATCAAGCATTTATGGGATGCCATGTGAGGCCAGCTTTGGCACCACTATGAGCGTGCAAGATCTACAGGTCCAGCTGAAAAATCTTGGTGTGCTGTAGTTTACATTATGGAACCTGTATTCCACCTTGCTCGTCTTCTCTCGTGTCCTGGCTAGAGATAAATCCCACAGGATACTAGAGGATTCTTCTGTGCAGTTTTATGCAACATTTCACTTTACCATTGTAATCTCTTTAATATTTATGTCACTTTTTCACATGGGTGTATGCATGTATGTCTGTATGTGTGTATTTACATGAGAGTGTGTGTGTGTATATATATATACACACACACACACACACACACACACACACACACACACACACACACACACACACACACACACACACACACACACACACACACACACACACACACACACACACACACACACACACACACACACACACTGGACAATAAGTACTGAGACTAAACACCAGATACACTATCATTTTCTTCAGATCTACTTCAAAGGGGTTGTCCAGCTTCAGCAGATAATTAATATTGTTTGTATGATGAAAAGTTATACAATTTTCCCATATAATTTCTGTATCAATTCCTCACAGTTTTCTAGATCTCTACTTGCTGTCCTCCTATAGAAAGCTTCCATGTTTACTTCCAGTGAGTAGAAATCAATCCATTTGATGGACATGCGGGTGCATGAGCCGTTATATCATAGAGATTAATAAGAGCCGTGTGATATAACAGCTCATGCACCTGTATGTCCATCACATTACCAGGGACCGATTTATATCCACTGGAATTAAATATAAAAGCTTTCTATAGGAGGGCAACACGTGGAGAACTAGAAAGCTATGAGGAATTGATATAGAACACATGGAAAAATTGTATAACTTTTCATTACATGAACAATATCAATTATTTGCTGAAAGTGGCCAATCGCTTTAAATGCAGTTCAAGTAGTTTCCAAAATGAATACTGCGCAAAGTATAACTTGTTGAAAACATTATTATAAGCTTATTACTCGAGATCACCCTATCATAATAGTATGGATTATGTTCTACCCATGCTATTTTCTCATGCAGATTTTCTAAAACCTCCATGACTGTGCAAGACTTTAAACCCCTAATGTGTTTTTGTTTGCTTAGGGTCATACTGTATTTCATTAAAAGCTGTGAACAGGTTTCCAATAGGGTATTGCTAAAAAGGACTATTCCAAAATGTATATGGATAAAGCCATATTTTGAGAACATGTAAGGCATCCATCTAATATGCTAGTGTACACATTCTTTTTACTCCACTACGCATGCAGCAGCAAACACCTGTGGTGCAAATTAGGCTATCGCCAAACCAGACTACAAATCAATCCACATTATAAGAAAACATATATCACTTCTGGTATATCCTCTGCTTGCTAGGTAACAATTTTCTATATCTTTGATACCAAATAGAAAAAAATGATCACAGTGTGTATGCAGATGTTTGTCATTTAGCACAACTCTCTTCCATACAGTATCACCATTTGTCATGTTCTAGGTTTATCTACCAGCGAGTTACATGGTTTCTTAAAACATACAATTATTTTTGTAACAACCTCCCATTTACTTACCATGATATAGAATAGTGTGTAATTCTGAACTGTTTACAGCAAGACTTTTATTGTGGGTTTGGCAAATTGTTAGACTCTTTACATTCCCATATGTTTGTATCTAATCCTTTATCTGCACAGAATTTCACATTCAATAAGAAACCTTGGAAAGTAATGGCATAGTGTTAAAAGACACTATGACCTCCTGACCTAGGCATTACAGCCTCTTAAAATTTTGCACATTAAAGATTGAGAGGCAGAAGAAGGGAAAATAGATGAAATGGTCTTTCAATCAACATCAGGTATATGGACAGGCAGTAGGGCAATCTAATACCACCCCTTGTGTGTAGAAATATGCTGCTATCCCTGATAAAGGGGGGGATATTGATATGACTGGTCTGTGCTCCAGTGTAGCATCACACATCTTATTAGGATACTGGTGCTTGTATTTTCTAGTATTCATCTCTGTATGCCACTATTAGTATATTAATATACACACTACAGTAAATGTATGCATGGCTAAGCATTAAAGCTCCACTTCCCAGGGAAGGGTTTTATAATCTCACCTTCCATGGTGTCTGTGTAAGTCCAGCAGGTGGAGAGGTCACTGTCTGCTCGGGAGGAGAGGAGCTGTCCACTCTAGTGGTGCTGAACTGTCTGCTGCTGGTGCCTTTACTGATCACTCTGCAACATCTCCTTGTCTGCAGTGAATCTCTGGGATCCAGGAGACTGGTCATAGGTGATTGTCAGCTCTGCATTCTTCTAGGGAACCTTTTATACACCTGTTAGTTTATTCCCTTTCCAAGTAAAGTTTCTTATTACTTTACTATAGATATTGCCAGCACTACTACAAATCTCCATAAACTTTCATGCGCATTCATCAGTTCCTTTTTATTCCAATGGAAGCAGATCCATAGTAAGTAATGGTTGTTCTCACTCCTGGGCAGAGATGTTGAGCAGCAGATGCCAAAAATGCCACACAGTCTTCCTGCCTTCTAGAAACACTGAATAGAAGACTAGTGGTCTGGAGAGAGGCATCCCCTCCCCATCTTACTCATTGCTCCGAATTTCCTCCCTTCATTAAGCTGTCTGACTCACCAGCCTCAATGCAGAGTGTGCAGCTACCTCCCTCCCTAAAGAGGCAGGGGTCTGCAGACTGGCTGCTGCATGCTTCCTATTGCTATGGATACATTTACTATAGCCCCCTCCCTCACCATTCTTGGTGCTGGTAGTCATTTCCCTGTTGTTTTTTTTTTATTTAACCCCCTTTTTTATGTTTTGATCTTTCCTCAGTTATATCTAGATGTAGCACAGAAGTTACAGTCTGCTTTCATGTCAAGCCTTTTGTGAAGTCAGTACAATACTTGTTGCACTTGATGATTCATCTGCTTTAGTGGTGTATTATAAAATGGGCAGAAAGAGGTTAAAAATATGAACAAGTAGGTCCTACATTTTGTGTGTCTATGAGTATTTTACCCGTCACTTCAGAAAGTAGACTGATGTCTTTTAGTATTAATTTTCCAGAACATGGTCTGAACTTTGCAAAGACCGGATGGAGAAATAGGAATAAGTTATTTTAATACATGAGAATCATGATTCGTAAGAGAAGAAATCTATGCATTCCCATTAATTGTGCTCCAATGAGTGAATCCTTACATTTTTGGAAAATTATTTTAAATAATTATAATATTATAGAATTGCACTCACCTTTTGGTGTTGCATTGGTCAGCACAACTTGAATTAGTTTTACTTAGTTGAGTGATCGTTGATGGTTCTCCTGCAGGGTTGTGGAGTAAGGAAAGTGGGTGTATATAGGAAATGCCTCCTAAATCACATGGTATTGGACATTTTAATTATTGGAGAATGTTCTTTTATGCAATAAAACAAGCTGACGTGAAAAAGAGTTTGAAGCCCAAGTCGAACTCATTATCAGTTGTCGAGCTTTTGAATTGCGCATGAGGCCATTGTGGTGGTCAGTCATGCCGTTGTCCATCCTGTGGACTTAAGCCATCTACACTATTCTGTGTTCACTAAGAAAAAATGCAGGTAAAAATCTACCACATGTATGTATTTTCATATGAGCTCACAGGTAACACTTTTTGAAAATGGCCATAAAATATTTCTTTGCACAACTGACATCACTGAGAGTCCAGTCCAAAGGTATGTTCACACATGTAGGTTTTGATAGGATGCTGTTTTAGGTTTGTAATGTAGTTTGGAGGAGTGAAATTATTAAATAGAAGTACCATACATTCTTTCCTATTACGATCCACAACAACTTGGATTTCAAAATCTGAACACAATCTGTATGAAAGTACACTAATAGTTGTTATAAGAGGAATAAGGTGATTTAGACAGTAAAGTGCAGCAAATTACCACTAATATCTGATAATAATATATTGTTGTAGGTCACCACTTAAAGTAGTCTTCCTTTGTCTTGGGCAGGTATTCATACATTTCTTTTCAGTGACTCCGGCACATTCATATCCTTCAATCTCATAGCACACAACATTTATTTCACTGCATGTAACTGTGTCACCTTATATACATTTTGACTAGTTCTACCCTGAAGATCCTGTCCCTTAGTAAACGTTGGCTGTAGTTACATGTTTATGACACTAGAGAACAGCAGAGAGCCCTGACCAAGAGCTACATTGCAGATTCTCACTACTGGCACTGTGTTGTATTGTCAAATATTTTCTAGAGATAATTGATAAATTGGTACCAAATTATACCCCTATTATTCAGCAACGGAATCTTGAATATGAGAGAAGAGGGAGGTGCCTTTAGGTAGAGAGATTATGAAGATATTCAGTAAGACAAGCGGAAAGTAAAGTTCTTTCAGTTTTGTAAGGAAAATTGACAGATATGAATAAAAGCAGACTATATAGTACATGTGCATTTTGATGCCTCTTCATATTTTTTATATAGTGTGTGCATTGTCTCTATGCCTGTACATACATATAATAATCTGTCAAAGCTTTATTCATAGAGGTTATTGTCTGGTGTATGAATCCTGTAACCTATGACTCATTTCGATCCTGTTTATCCTATCTATATCGCAGAGGCATTTCACACATCCTTTTGCACTTTGAGAAATGTATACTGACATTCTTACCCATGTTATTTGTAACACTTTGTATTTTAATGCTGGACAGATATGTATCATATTTTGGACATATAAGAGGATACTTGAAACCCTTAATAAAACGTGACATTTCAAAATTAAATGGGAGAGTTACCGATTTATTTGTTTCAGTGTGGAGTGCAATTAGACAGAATATAATCCATAGCTTTGTTTTGATTTTATTGTTTTGGATTTTATATGTGATTAATATGCACCACCCTAACTACCTAAATATGTTATACCAAATTTCCTAGCTAGCTTTGTTTCTCAAACTCTTGTGATGATGCCTGAAAGCTGTTGAGTACGCCTTGTGGCAAAGCTCACCCTGACTAGTGACCCGGTGCAGTTCTGTAGGTATATTACATCATCAACAGGTCAAGTAATATTTCTGTTGGCCTGAAATTTGTGCAGCATATGACTGTGGGATGTAGCTGTGTACATGATATTTCTGGATTGTATCCGACCCTGAGTTCTAACCCGTGCTCTGTTCTTTTTAGGCTTTCCCCTACTTTCATATGCATTTAATATTTTATTAATAAATTTGTATGTGGGAAATGGAACAAAAAAAAAGTGAAGCGCGGTTCGGGTCTGCTCAACACTAGTCTTCAATAAAAACTGTAATGCATATACATACACATTGGAATTAACAGTGCTCTATAAATACTGAAGACATTGTGTGTGTGTGTGTATGTGTGTGTGTGTGTGTGTGTATTGTGACACAGTCAGGGGTTTGTTGTTGGATGGGAGGTATTATCCTCTCAGCTTGTGTTGCTCAGAGTAATGCAGCAAGCTGAAATCAAGCACCGGACCAAACTTCAAGCCCCGGTCCAAACCGGGTTTTCAGGGTGTTCCAGCTAACAAAGCTGAGCTGGAAGTGTGCACAAGGAGGGAGAGGCTTGTTCCAAGAGCAAACACGTGTCCTGTCTAGGAAGACAGGTTGGCTTTATTTGGACTTTAAACGGACTAAGTGCTATACAGCATTTTCTGCAAGGTGTGAACTTACACCAATAATTTGGACTATTTGTGAAGACCCTGCTTCTGGGTGAGAAGGCCAAGCCTGGTCTGTATGTTTATGTTTTAACCAAGCATGAAGACAATGCTGGATTTTTTGTTCCATTTGTTTTGTGGTGTGAATAAACACTGAACTGAACTGAGAACTGTCTCTTTCCCTCTGTCTGCGACCGCTACCTAGCTTATACCCGAGCAATACCCCACAATTGGTGGAGGATGCGGGCAAAACGCAGTGAGGGTGGTGCAAAACCGGAGTTTTTTCTGGGCACCATTGCATGTTGTGGATTAAACCTGCAAAGTTTCAGCTAGCATCACCGGACAAGATGGAGGAGCTGATTAAACAACTTGTGCAAGCTAATGTTCAACAGCAGATGGCACACTCTGAGGCTATGCAGGCCCAGCAACAGACTAACGACTTACTGCTACAACAAATAAAGGCGCTGCGTGAGACTCCAACAGTGGTGACCCAGCTACAGCCTGCGGCCAGAGAGAGAGTCCGAACTGCGCTGAGAAAGCTGACAGCGGAGGATGACGTAGAGGCCTTCCTGGCGGTGTTCGAGAGAACGGCAGAGCGTGAGGGGCTGCAGCATGACCAGTGGGCTGAAGTGGTGGCCCCGTTCCTGACTGGCGATGCGTTAAAGGCATATTTTGACCTCACTCAGGAGGATGCCCTGGACTACAAGAAGTTGAAAGGTGAGATCCTGGCACGCATGGGAGTCAATGTTTATGTGCGGGCCCAACGTGTATATCAGTGGGGGTTTGTGGAATCCCGAGCTGCCAGGTCTCAAGCTTATGACCTACTGCACCTGGTTCAGCCTGAGACTTTAACCCCAGCCCAAATAGTGGAGAGGGTGGTGGTAGACCGTTTTGTGCGCACTCTGCCGGTTGCCATTCAGTGCTGGGTAGGTCAAGGTGACCCAGGTAATTTAGACCAGCTGGTTGGTCTGGTCGAACGTTATATAGCCACCCAGGACTTTGTGCGGGACTGTACCCCTACGCGTAAGCCACCCCGTCCCTCACCCCCACTTGCAGTGACTGAGGAAAAGCCCCGACCTTCTGCTGGGAGTAGCTCCCCAACGATGTCCAAACAACGTTCCACAAAGATTCGGGAGATCCCCACACTCCGCTGTTGGCGCTGTCATGTCCTGGGACATATGGCTGCAAATTGCCCCTTGGCCTCCGAACCTATGGACTGTGGGTACGCTCGCCGTACTTCCTTCTATGCACGGCCTGTATGTACCGCTGACGTCCTGGATGCAGGTAGGGCACCTCCCATGTGCCCAGTGTCCGTTGATGGGTGCAGGGCTAATGCATTACTTGACTCAGGGAGCCTAGTGACCATAGTACGGGATACCCTGGCGCTACCCTCTCAGTTCACTAGTCGCAAGGTTCGAGTTTTGTGTATTCATGGAGACTTAAAAGATTATCCAACCGCACTGGTGGTCATAAAAACACCTGCTGGGAGGAAAGTCCACGAGGTGGCAGTAGCATCAAATCTGCCCTATGACCTAATTATAGGAAGAGACTTTCCGTTATTCTCTGCACTATGGCCATCGTTACTGCATGTCAGTCCCCAGGGGTCAGGGAGAGCAATAGCTGAAGGTCATGTTCCAGACCTAGAACCAGAACCTTGGGAACCCGAGGCGGAAGGGCCAGCGGTAGGGGTGACCGCCACTTCGGTGGATGATGGGGAGACACTACCAATGAATGTAATGGTTGGGGAAGTAGAGGACTTGCCGCCAGGCCCTGAATTGTCAGAATTAAACGTCTCTGGTGACAATTTTGGTACGGCGCAACTCCGGGACCAGACTCTGTCCCGAGCCTGGGGGAATGTGTTAATGGTTGAAGGTGAGCCACAACAACCAGGAGCTGAGGCAGTTTTTCCTCGTTTTGTGGTTCACCATAATTTACTGTATCGGGTCACCCAACTACGGGGTGAGAATGTTGAACAATTAATAGTGCCTCAGGCATATCGTAGGATGGTACTGGATCTTGCTCACCAACATGTTTTAGGTGGACACCTTGGGCCGCAGAAAACCCAGGACCGTATACTACAGCGATTTTACTGGCCCAGTGTGTTCAAAGAGGTGGAAGAGTTTTGTAAGTCCTGTCCGACCTGTCAAATAACTAGCCCCCAGCAGCACTTCCGCAGTCCCCTAGTACCCCTCCCAATTATCGAGGTACCTTTTGAGAGAATTGCCATGGACCTTGTGGGTCCAGTACCTAAATCTGCTAGGGGTCACCAACATATTTTAGTTGTCCTTGACTACGCAACCCGGTATCCAGAAGCAGTACCACTGCGTCATACCTCTGCCAAACTTATAGCTAAGGAGTTAATGGAGATGTTTTCAAGGGTTGGGATACCTAAGGAGATTCTGACAGACCAGGGGACTCCCTTCATGTCGAAGGTCATGAAGGAACTCTGCAAGTTGCTGGGGATTAAACAGTTAAGGACTTCAGTTTACCACCCCCAAACAGACGGCCTGGTGGAGAGATTTAATCAAACTTTGAAAAATATGCTGAAAAGAGCAGTGTCCAAGGATGGAAGGGACTGGGATCTGCTTCTGCCCTATCTTATGTTCGCAGTGCGAGAGGTGCCCCAGGCCTCTACTGGGTTCTCGCCCTTTGAATTACTATATGGCAGACATCCCCGAGGTTTGCTGGACGTGGCCAAAGAGGCATGGGAGCAACAACCCACTCCGCATAAGAGTGTCATTGAATATGTCACTAAGATGCAGGAGCGGATGGAGACAGTGTTGCCCCTTGTCAGGGAACATATGGAGGCGGCTCAGCGAGCCCAGAGTCAGGTCTACAATAGAGTAGCTAAGGTGCGGAGCTTTAACCCAGGAGACAGAGTCTTGGTTTTAGTACCAACGGTAGACAGTAAGTTCCTCGCAAGGTGGCAAGGCCCTTACGAAATTCTGGAAAAGGTAAGCAATGTAAATTACAAGGTACATCAGCCAGGGCGACGGAAGCCAGAGCAGGTCTACCATGTCAATTTGCTAAAGCCTTGGAGAGATAGGGAGACCTGCGTTGGGAGCACCCCGCAGCCGGTATGTTTAGGGGAAGGGAAACCAGTACCTCCAACTGTTCCCGGGGAAGCGGTTGCCACAGTGCACATTGCTGACAGCCTTTCCCCTAAACAGGCTCAAGAGGCCAAGGAGTTCATTAGTCGGAACACGGACGTGTTCTCTGACCTCCCTGGACGTACTTCCGTAATCCAACATGACATTGTCACGGAGCCCCAGGCAAAAGTCCGGCTAAAGCCGTACCGGGTGCCCGAAGCTCGGCGACAAGCCATCACGGAGGAAGTACAGTTGATGCTGCGGCTGGACGTAATTGAAGAGTCAAGAAGTGAGTGGGCAAGCCCAATAGTTTTGATACCCAAACCAGATGGGACGCTACGTTTCTGTAACGATTTTCGTAAACTGAACGAAGTATCCAAATTTGATGCTTATCCCATGCCCCGGGTGGACGAGCTAATTGAGCGCTTAGGACAGGCCAGGTATTTTTCTACCTTGGACCTCACTAAAGGGTACTGGCAAGTGCCCTTGACGGAGGCTGCCAAGGAGAAAACTGCCTTTATCACACCTGAGGGACTATTTCAGTATAAAGTGTTACCCTTTGGCCTGCATGGCGCCCCGGCCACGTTCCAGCGTTTAATGGACATTGTGCTTCGTCCACATCGGCGTTACGCGTCAGCGTACCTCGATGATATTGTCATTTTCAGTGCTGACTGGGAGAGTCATCTGGCAAAAGTGCAGGCTGTAGTAGACTCCCTCCGTAGGGCCGGGCTAACTGCTAACCCAAAGAAATGTGCCATAGGGCTAGAGGAGGCACGGTACTTGGGCTATATCATTGGGCGTGGAGTCATCAAACCCCAGATGAATAAGGTAGAGGCAATACGGAGTTGGCCACGACCTGTCACCACCAGGCAAATAAAGTCATTCCTGGGGATGGTGGGGTATTATATGAGATTTATTCCCCATTTTGCTACTGTAGCGGCTCCATTGACAGGGCTCCTGAAGGGACGTAAGACAGTGATGGTTCGCTGGAATGACCAAGCGGAGAAGGCTTTTTCCGCTTTGAAGTCGGCCTTGTGCGGGTCACCAGTCCTGGTGACACCCGACTTCAACAGGGAATTTGTAGTACAGACCGATGCCTCTGAAGTGGGCCTCGGTGCTGTACTATCTCAGGAAGTTAATGGGGAAGAGCATCCTGTTGGGTTCCTGAGTCGCAAGCTCACCCCAGCCGAAACCAGGTACAGTATAGTGGAGAGAGAGTGCCTAGCCATCAAGTGGGCACTCGAGTCTCTCCGCTATTATGTGTTGGGGAGGAAGTTCCGACTGGTGACTGACCATTCACCTCTCAAGTGGATGAGCCAGGCCAAGGAGAGGAATGCTCGGGTCACCAGATGGTTCTTGTCTCTACAGAACTTCAAATTCACAGTGGAACACAGAGCAGGCCGGCTACAGGGGAATGCAGATGCCCTGTCCCGGGTGCACTGTCTGGCGAGTGTTCATCCCCTCAAGGTTGAACAAAGGGAGGGGGTATGTGACACAGTCAGGGGTTTGTTGTTGGATGGGAGGTATTATCCTCTCAGCTTGTGTTGCTCAGAGTAATGCAGCAAGCTGAAATCAAGCACCGGACCAAACTTCAAGCTCCGGTCCAAACCGGGTTTTCAGGGTGTTCCAGCTAACAAAGCTGAGCTGGAAGTGTGCACAAGGGGGGGAGAGGCTTGTTCCAAGAGCAAACACGTGTCCTGTCTAGGAAGACAGGTTGGCTTTATTTGGACTTTAAACGGACTAAGTGCTATACAGCATTTTCTGCAAGGTGTGAACTTACACCAATCATTTGGACTATTTGGGAAGACCCTGCTTCTGGGTGAGAAGGCCAAGCCTGGTCTGTATGTTTATGTTTTAACCAAGCATGAAGACAATGCTGGATTTTTTGTTCCATTTGTTTTGTGGTGTGAATAAACACTGAACTGAACTGAGAACTGTCTCTTTCCCTCTGTCTGCGACCGCTACCTAGCTTATACCTGAGCAATACCCCACACCGTGTAAGGTGTCATTTTTTGCAGGGCAGGATGATGTCTTCATTGATACCATTTTATGAACTTTATGTCCTTTTGATTACTGCTTAATAAAAAATATGACCTTTTTAGGGGAATGTAGGGGTTGAGAGTGAGCCTTGCTCTTTACCCCACCCTCAGGAATTCTCTTCAGCTGGGGGTTAGCAGTGTCAGCGTCAGTGAGGAGGCGGAGTAGCTTGACTGTATACTGTAGCTCCCCACCTCCATGACTGTAACACAATACATCAATTTCTTAATTATGGTGACTCTAATCCCATGGATAGAGGCTTTAATGGAACATTTATACAGACATCTAAAAGGTAATGTGTGTGGCAGAGGGGGTCGCTGGAGACAGGTTCTCCTTAAAACTTTTTTCTTATCTTATGGTTCTGCACATTTTCTTAGGTTAGGGTCTGCCACCCAGTTGTTGCCTGCAGTTTGTCAAATAGGCAGGGACAGGGGTCGATGGATGCACTGGGCTCACACTTTTCCCTGTCTTGACATTAGTGTATCTGTCTTGGATCTCATCAAAGATGCCACAATTTGACTTACTTATTTTTTCTCTGAAATCCTTCTTTAATTAAATCTACCATTTGTTTTCATGCATTGTGAAGCAAACATACCTTGAGAATGCTGTAGCTACACTGATACAGAAACATATGTTGTTTAATCCCTGAGCCGAGTGGTTTTGCTGAAAAAAACAATTATAAAATTATGATTATGAGGTTCTGTCCAGCTGCCCAGGCGTTATCCTCAGCCTAATGTGTAGCGCTCCGTAATCTGTGTGGGCTATAAAAATAAAGGAATTATTATCAATTATGCTCTGCTCCACCCTTGTGCTGTCCAGCATGCTGAGAAAACATCATCACTGTATTGTCCCTGACAGGCAAAAGTAATCAATCGCTGCACCATCCCCCAGATGCTGTGAATGAGTCATCCAGCTCAGGCTAATTAGTCCTGTCTTTACAGTTCAGGAAACTCTGTGTAATGTGTTTATGAATGGCAGCCTGCACACAACCCAGCTTTCCCAAGGTCCTGAATTTTATAATTGCTTTTTTAGCAAAACCACTCAGTTCAGGGATTAAACAAGATATGTTTCTGCATCGTGTAGCTACAGCATTCTCAAGGTATGTTTGGTTCATACTGCATCAAATCAAATGCTAGATTTCCTTTATGACTTATACAGGCGGTCCCCTACTTAAGAACACTCGACTTACATACGACCCCTAGTTACAAACGGACATCTGGATATTGGTAATTTATTGTACTTTAGTCCTAGGCTACAATGATCAGCTATAACAGTTATCACAGGTGTCTGTAATGAAGCTTTACTGTTCATCTTGATTCTTATAACAACCCAACATTTCTAAAATCCAATTGTCATAGAGGCCAAAAAAGTTCTGGGTGGGGTTACAATGATAAAATATACAGTTCTGACTTACATACAAATTCAACTTAAGAACAAACCTACAGACCCTATCTTGTATGTAACCCGGGGACCTGTATATATGAAGACATTAACAAGTGGGTGTTACTAGTTGGCAGGGGGGGTCTACACAGTCTGACATTGTCCAATTGGAGCTTACAGTACAGAATATTTTACTTTCCCTTCAATATTTTTTGTATTATTTAGAGGAAATAGCAGAGTTATGGAAGAAGATCATCTAAAAACATTATTTCATTGTTAATTCCCATGTTTACTAAAACAGGCTCATAAAGCTTCTTGGAATTGGCGTCTTCGTTTTTGGGCTACAGGAGCAGCAGACCGTGACCGCGTCTATACCCTTGCTACCCTGTTATAGGGCTCGATGCATACTAGCCAAGGTGGCTAATGGTGAGCACCCAATTTGGGACTTCCTTTACATTTACTAATTGCCTTACGATATCACCCGAGGTGCCGCCCTCCGTTGTCTCTGTTATTTTTTTGTCTTTATTCTTTATAGAAATAGAAAATCAGCACAAGTGAAGAAAAATACTGAATAGACGGTGTATACAAATTGAATAAAATAGATAATCAAACTAAAGCTGCCACAATCCTACAACAGCATCAAGGCCATTATTATTGAGGTATAGGGTGCAGACATTTACATCAGGAAAGTAAATAAACAGGAGCGATCTCACCCATTCAATGATGTTTAGGGAACGGGTAGACAGCATGGGTAAAATGTAGGGTCTGCAAACATATGTTCAGCCAGCCATCCAATCATCACCAATCCAGGGAAGGAAGTAGTTGGCAATCCTAGTCAGACCCTATCAGCATGTCCTTACCCTTACAATCCCTACAGACTCCTGTCCTGACAAGGACATTCCACAGCTCATCCTATAATTCATCATGGGCTAGAATAGTAAAACTGCATATGTAAAGGAAATCAGGTCGATAGCCTCACAAGACAATGGGGCAGATTTATCAAGTGTCTGAAAGTCAGAATATTTCTAGTTGCCCATGGCAACCAATCACAGCTCAGCTTTCATTTTACCAGTGCTCAAGAATATTTTAAAGCTGAGCTGTGATTGGTTGCCATGGGCAACTAGAAGTATTCTGACTTTCAGACACTTGATAAATCTGCCCCAATGTGTGACTGCGATCTCCTGCATGGCAGATAGATGACAGTGCTCCTAACAGTAGCGGCGGTACCATGCTGCTAACTGTGTCCGGTGTGCGCACCACAATTCTGCGCATGTTCCAGATATAGCAGCCGTCCGTCGCGTCATCAGCTCCGGACCTGAAGTACGTCACCTATTGAACTTCCTCCATACTCCGGAACCTGGGACACGTCTCTTTACTACATCATCACTGGAGGTATGAGGGGGAGGTCCCAATTGATCCGTTTAGCATAATTACACAATGCTCTCTAAGTCACTACCATAATAGTTATACAATGGCACTTCTACCAAACCGATCATACTATTATTTATCCTTTTGGTAGGTAAGAAATTTATAAGGTAAGAAATTTATACAGGTAACCACTAGAGATGAGCGAGCACTAAAATGCTCGAGTGCTCGTTATTCGAGACGAACTTTTCCAGATGCTTTTTTCAAAGGGACCATGGTTTGGGAATAAAATGTGTTAATTAATTGAAAAAGAATGTCTTCTGATAAGTTAGCAGATGTATGCAAACATCTGCAATCTATTCTTCACTGTTCCGCGCGTATATTATCTCCCGACAAGTTAGCAGATGTGAAGAACAGTGAAGAATAGAATAAAAACAGTGAACACAGTGAACACAGGATCATTTAAGTGAAAAACACAGTGAAGAACACAGTGAAGAATAGCTTGCAGATGTTCGGCACATCTGCTTACTTGTCGGGAGATACGCGGTCCGGGATCTGCCGCTGCCCCATGTCTCCGTGCTGCTGCCGATGCCCCATGTCTCTGTGCTGCTGCCGGTGCCCCATGTCTCCGTGCTGCTGCCCCTGCCCCTTGTCTCCGTGCTGCAGCCGATGCCCCATGTCTCTGTGCTGCTGTCGCTGCCCCATGTCTCCGTGCTGCTGCCCCTGCCCCTTGTCTCCGTGCTGCAGCCGATGCCCCATGTCTCCGTGCTGCTGCCGCTGCCCCATGTCTCCGTGCTGCTGCCCCTGCCCCATGTCTCCGTGCTGCTGCCGCTGCCCCAATGGGACTGCAGAGAAGTCTGGTGCCTGTTGGTTGCTGGATAACAGATGGGAGGACGACACAGGACGGGTTAGTAGAAGAGTTAAAACTTCATGCAGTTAATGAGTGTTATAGGCTTGCCTAAAGAAATGGGTTTTAAGAGCACGTTTGAAACTTTGGAGGTTAGGTATTAGTCTGATAGTCCGGGGCAGAGCATTCCATAGAATTGGTGCAGCTCTAGAGAAGTCTTGGAGACGCGAGTGGGAGGTCCGCACTAGGGTACAGGTTAATCTAAGATCACTGGCGGATCTAAGAGCACGGGTTGGGCGATAGACTGAGATAAGAGAGGAGAGGTAGGGGGGTGCAGCATTATACAGAGCTTTATGGATGAGGGTTATTATTTTAAACTGTATTCGAAAGGAGACTGGCAGCCAGTGCAGCGACTGGCATGAACTGTAGGCATACATGGTCCCCTTATCAAACGAGCTGTGTCAGGCAGAATTTTGGGTTGTCTTCATGGCTTCCACAACAAACTTGTTAACTTTGTCGCCACCCTGCTGTGTAATCCACAAAATATACTGGCAAACTTTTATCATTTACCAATATTATTTCAGCGCTTCTTGCGCATCTGTTTACATTCCCCTCACCCGGCATATCCTAAACTTATAAGAACGCTACTACACTTGATCTTATACAAAAGGTTCTTAGAAGTGCTGTTTGGGGAGTAGCCTAGAGACAGGGGCTTGGATTGGCGAAAGCTCGCCTGGCAGCGGAGCGCCAGCTCCATCCCAAGATCCAACTAACATAGTTTTAACTGCAGCACCTTTAATCTACTACTAGTTCACTGCCTCCATACATGGTCCCCTTATCAAACGAGCTGTGTCAGGCAGAATTTTGGGTTGTTTTCATGGCTTCCACATCAAACTTGTTAACTTTGTCGCCACCCTGCTGTGTAATCCACAAAATATACTGGTAAACTTTTATCATTTACCGATATTATTTGAGCGCTTCTTGCTCACCTCCTTTGGTTCCTCTCTGCCACCCATTGGTTTTAAGCCTGAGTCCATTTGGGGTATGTTGCCAAGACACTCTCTAGCCTGCCGCTGCTGCCGCTGCCTCTGCATGCCGTCCCCTATAGTGTCAGGGTCAATTATTGCATGTTTTAGATGCTATCTAGCTTCATTCTGTCACTCTGTCATGGCCATGCTGTTGCCCATAATTTTGGCATAATGGTGCGTTTAAGCAGCCTCAGAGGCATCCATGCATGCTGTCCCTGCTGTTTCCTGTCCATTTCCGTGGTGTTTCCATCCTTTTCTGAGGTTTCCAGCTTTTCTGAGCTTCCCTGTGCAGAGCCTTGGTCCCCTTGAAAAATGCTCGAGTCTCCCATTGACTTCAATGGGGCTCGTTATTCGAGACGAGCACTCGAGCATCGGGAAAAGTTCGTCTCGAATAACGAGTACCCAAGCATTTTAGTGCTCGCTCATCTCTACACAGCATCTCCAGACTGTCACATGTGCTCAGCGAGAACTTGCTTTTATCTGTGAAGAGCTCAGGGCACCAACAGCGAATTTGCTAATCCTGGTGCTCTCTGGCAAATGCCAAGCGTCCTTAAGGAGTACGTTTTAACCATTTTTGCAGACATATGCACTTTTGTGGCCTGCTGGAAGTCATTTTGCAGGGCTCTGGCAGTGCTTCTCCTGTTTCTCCTTGTGCAAAGGAAGTGGTAACGGTCCTGCTGATGGGTTTTTGCCCACCTACAGCCCCCTCCACGTCTCCCACTACTGGCCTTTTTGCCGGTGTACTGGCCTGTCTCCTGGTGTCGCCTCCAGACTCTGGAAACTACCAAATACACACAGCAAACCTTCTTGCCACAGCTCGTGTTGATGTGCCATTCTGGATAAGCTGCACTACCTGAGCCACTTGTGTGGGTTGCAATGTCCGTTTGATGCTACCAAAAGTATGAAAGCACCACCAACATTCAAAATTGAACAATACATCAAATAGAAAGCATACATACTGAGAAGTGGTCTCCCTGCGGAACCACTGTTGTCTATTCCATTTGCACAACAGTATGTGAAATTGATTGTCAATGAGTGTGGCTTTCTAAGTCGATAGTTTGATTTCACAGAAGTCTGATTTACTTGGAGTTATATTGTGGTGTTTAATGGTTCCCTTTTATTTTTTGAGCAGCATATATATCCACAAACTAAAAGTCAAAAAAGTCACTGTTAGATGAGTAGAATACATTCGACTTTATGTGCTTGCTCCTTTTCTGAAAAGAAAAGTTGACTCAATCTTTGACAATGAGAGAGCAATTGTGATCTGTTTGTTATTGCTAGGAGAGGGTTAATAACAGGAACACTTCATGTTACCCTCTTCCCCAGGTTTAGCTAAAGATGCACTTAACATTTGGTTTATGCACACTAGAACAGTGGAATCTAGAATCACAGATGCCATCCCAAAGGGGAAAATCTCTTCTGCAATATGACGCCAGGAAATTGTTTCTAGATGACAAATTACTGAAGATGACTCTTAAAGTGACGATAAATGTAGTGAGTGGGAAAGGGAAATTCAAAAACTGGTGATGAAGGGGTGAAGTTTTTTTGGAACAGTGCTGTTTTATTATGCCTTTACATTTAAGTACATAATATTTATAGAGCGTGTGCTTTACTTTCTCACTGCTGTATAAGAAGGCATTTTGTTGAAGAATTATATGAATAAGAAAATTTGTTTACACCAGTATAGCTCTAGAAAACCATGTATCCAAATAATTTATCAAAATACATCCACATGCCAGTGTTCTAGCATCTGTTCAAGGCACAAAGTAATCGAGAGTAATGTTGAGACAGACCATAACCCAGCTGCTGTGCCAATATTTTGCTCAAAATATCTTCCACTTTCATATGCGAGGCAACAAGATATTTAAAAGAAATATGCCTTCTCATTGTTGTTAGCGAAATACACTTTCGTATCCAGCACATTAATGTTTGATGTTTTGAAGCGTACAATGCATGGGATAGAACTCTTATAAGAGAACTTAGGGCTACTGTAATCTTATACTTGGTCTTCCATTAAGTACAGTAGGGGGAGTTCATTAGTCATTGCATCTACTAAATATACAGTCTGTTTCAAAGTTGTAAAAATGCTGTAATATTTTGATATTATCAAACAATGCTAGGAATGTAATGAGACCATATAAATCAGATTTTTTTTAAAACCGATTCCAAACATTTTAGTAAAAAAAAGATAGGCAAGTTCAGTGTTTAGCTCAACATTCATTTTTGGTGTGTCAAGGGGATGAAGAAGTGAATGTGTTCTTTATGTATATAGAAATCTGTTCACACAGAAATCGAGACTCATCAGACCAGGCAACGTTTTTCCAATCTTCTACTGTCCAATTTCGATGAGCATCAACAAGGCATTTCTGCCCACAGAACTGCCGCTCACTGGATGTTTTTTCTTTTTCGGACCATTCTCTGTAAACCCTAGAGATGGTTGTATGTGAAAATCCCAGAGCAGTTTCTGAAAATACTCAGAACATCCCTTCTTGCACCCAAACAACCATGCCACGTTCAAGCACTCAAAAATCACACTTTTCTTCCCCATACTGATGCTCGTGTTTTGATTGACCATGTCTACATGCCTAAATGCACTGAGTTGCTGCCATGTGATTGGCTGATTAGAAATTAAGTGTTAACAAGCAGTTGGACAGGTGTACCTAATAAAGTGGCCGGTGAGTGTATATATACATATTATATGTATGTACAGCCTCATAAATACCCTAGAAATTTTAACACACATATTGGCCCCAATATTAGGAGTTATTTATTTGTAATCATTATTTTTATATTAAAAAACAATGAGGTGCCCCATTTTTATGATAAGAAGGCAATAAATGTATTAAATTTATTATGGGGCACATTTTATAAATTGAATCCACATAGTGTCCCAATAATATATTATCATTTATATTGCCCATTTAATGACACATTAGATTTTTTTTTTTTTCATGTGAAATCCATGTGACCTTTTTCTTCCATTATCCATAGTCTTGTTTTTTATCTTCCTTAGTGTCTTCTCTGGCACTATTTCAGTGCTCATATTCTGCTAATGGTGTTATTAAATTCACGTTGTAAGAGCTTCTCCATCAGTAGATAAGTTACACAATTTATTGTCTGCCAGGGGATATAGATACGAAACATAATACTACATATCAGAAATTTAAATAATATCCATTTTGTTCTCAACATAATCTTAGTTTGATAAAGCATTACGAACAGCTGAAATAATTTTATGTAGTGTATTAAATCCAGTAATATAGATAAATTATGTGCATGCATTTAGACTTAAGCTAATTATTCTACATGCTGTACTGGAACTGCTAATGGATGGAAAATTGTAAAGTTATGACTTTAGAAAGTAGAATCTTAGACGATCATGAAAATCCCACTTTGATCCATGTTGGGGGCCTTGTTCTCTTTTATGTTAAAACTGCTGACAGAGGAAGCCATCTTAGAATATTTAAACATGTCTACAACCATGGGGTTAAAATAATCACAGGTTTAAATATTTCTATACAACCTAGCAAGTATTTTTGAATATTGTTGTTCTAATTTTTTGGAAAGTCATTTTGATTTTCAAAGAGGCATATTAATTTTAATATTTAAATTTTTTGGTTGTCACGATACTCTTAAGAATATTTTAATAAGGCCAGCTAAACTTGCACTTTTTAGAGGCTTGTTCACCAAACTACCTAAGCCGATGGGTTTCATTATGATCACTCTTTGCACATATTAGTCCTGCTTACATATATCTGCATATCCCTCCTTTCTCCTCAGCACTACCATTCCTGCTTCCTTCACTTCTCCAATCTGCCTCCACTGGCCTGTGAGATCATGTTGGGTAGGAGGGAGATCATCCGATCCAATCAAAGGGAGTAGGAAGATGGAGAAAGGAATAAAATATGTTGAGGGGGTAGAAAGGAGGGGTAGAGGGGTGGCTATACATACTGATCAGACTAGGGATGCATTTAGGGGAGTTTGCACTGGTGACAAATCCTTGAATGTACTATTTGTTTGGTTACACATATTAAAGTAGGTACTACTTTAATTTTCTTTCTTTAACATGAAAAATTACTTTAATTCGGTGCAAAAACTGGGCCAAAGATCCCCAAGAATGTCAAAGGACAGGTATGCTGAGGATCAAATGGCGGGTTCGAGTACATGGATAGAGACCGCAAAGAACAATGAGTCAGCAGTTTCGCCAATGGTTAGTGGGCAGCACCTTTATTGTTACAGATTCTGTGTGGGCTCACAGACCAACCTGGCCTGTGTCAGACTGGACTGCTAATGGCCACTAATATCCCTTTCTAGGTTGTGAGACACATGGGGGGAGGCCTGCCTAGTGAATTAAAAGCAATCCCTGGATGTTTTCTCCTGCCCAGGATCAACATTCTCGGCACTGCAACAGCAGCCAATCTCCCCAGTGCTTATACAGCAAATTTAACTGATGCGTTGCTTACTGGACCTTCTGACCAGTGATTCATCAGAGGTACTTGGTGGTAAAAGGTGGTCAGGTCATGGAAGCCCTATACAACCATAGTGATTTTGCTAGTATATTCCATTCAATCGATCTAGCTCAACCATCTGACTGTGGGTATTTTCCATTGCTATAGATCACCATAGCTAGGCTAATCCCGCTAAAACACTGGCACCATTATCGTGCACCATCAGCATGCTGGGTATTTACATCTATATCTCCACCCATCAGGTGGGGTGGAGATCTGTATCATATGACACAACTGGAGCAGTTAAAATCTATGCAGGACATAGCTGACTGGATCCCTGGGCAGGCAAGTATAGGCTGGGAAGGGACAAACATGTAGGTGGGACATTTAACTCTGTATGTCGAGGTCATCTTATTGGCATACTGCTAGTATTATATTGAAACCTCTTCAATAGGTAGTGATAAAGGTGTAGTTTGTTCCCACAAGATTCAACTTTAATGAAATTCTTTAGAGTGAATGTAACTCACTAAAGTTTTGTTACGTCATCTGGCGCTCATGATTTCTAATTCTAATCTCTAATCTAAGTCATTTTATTGTAACGTAGATAGCAGGAAAAGTTTTGTCCCAAACACTTTTTTAAATGCACTACAAATACAATATCATGCCAGTAGAGTGTCATCCATTCCAAACGTCAGTTTGTAACCTGATATTGAGTATCTCTTGGAAGACCAGGAGAAAACTAGACCTTATGATCTACACTACACATGAAGAATGGTTTATCTTATTTAATTTTTATGAGAAGCCACAAAAATGCAGTTGAGTTGTATTACATTAAAAATGAATGAATTCTAATTTTTAGAAGGCATGTAGGTAGCCTATACAGGCAGTCCCCAGGTTATGTACAAGATAGGTTCCATAAGTTTGTTCTCAAGTCTCCTGCGTTTCTATGCGTCTCCTGTGTTCCTGTGTGTTCCTGTGTATCCTGCATTCCTGCTCCTGAGTTCCCGTGTCCTATGTCCCTTGTGCCTGTGTTCCCTTTCCCATCTGCCTGTACCTCCCGTTGCTGATCCCGGATTGGACTTGATGTTGCATCTCTGCCACCTGCCCTGACCTTGTGCCTAGACCTGACCACGAGACGGGCTCCTGCTAATGTACTTCACTCTGTGGAATGACCTGGTGGTACCCTGCCACAGCATGTCCAACCCGCTTTGTAGCTACTCTGATGAAGACCAGGTGCCACTTACTCTGTTCCCAGGTGTTAGCTAGTACCACCTCCCGCGGTGGTCCGGTGGATTCACGCATCCCGTATCCTGACATGCACCGAGCATCACAACTTTTCATCACAACTCCTAAATATATGCAGCATTTGGAAAATGCATACGTTTTAATAAATGTGTTTTTAATCATGAACAGTATAAATGAATATATTCTATATTGGACTGCAAAATTTCTGCAGCATATCTAAACGTTGGTATTTTACTGAGCTGTAGACCTCATATTACTGTATGTATTTAGGAAATTAGATTTGTCTTCGTATAGGATTATATCATTGTATGCTTACTGTGCATATCACAGTAAATATCCACTAATATATAATCCAATATTAATAGGAAAAGTATCCACTTAATATATACTGTGTGGTCTTAAGGTCAGTCCATTTCTAGTTGAGCTATAGTTTTGTGATATTTTTTCTGCTCTTTTTTTGCCACTTAAATAATAATTTGGCATCAATTTCCAAACTGGGTGACCTGGGTGATTTGTCATTGATTTGCGATGTTGTGGTAATCAATTGTATACATGTCTTGCACTCATACAATTGATTTTATGCCCCTGTCATGAACCAGAAGTCATCTGGCTACTAGGCTGTGGGCCCCTTCCACCCCCGGGCTTGTTTGCAGTCGCATCCTCTGAAACCATGATCAGTTTTTCCCTGCTCACTTGCGTATATGGAGGGGGGTTAATCCTCCAGATGGGCTGTCATGGTAGAATTATGAATTCCTCTTTAGTGTAATTCACATTCCCCCAACTGTGTAATGAAGCTTTCTCTGCTGTTACTATTTCATAAATTAGTTATTTTTAAAATAATATTTTGTTATATTTCTGCAAAATATACAGTTTTATCACATATTGTATATTTTTAAGTATATACCAGTGTGTTGGACATTATAAGGATTCTATACATCAGTAAAATTCCTCTGCTACCAATTTTGCATTTATATATACATTTACGTTACTGTATTTGAGGGAATAGGCATAGGGTTTTTTTTTGTGTACTACTGATTGGTGAATATGTCCTGCACATCATAAACTGTCCATCTACCAGGCCCTTGAAGCTTACTGATTTTTTCTTTTTAGTATTTGAACATCATGAAATTTAAAGTGACGCTCTATTGATTATCAAGAACTACTTGAGTATGTGATCCTTTCAAACTTAAACTGAATACAAATAGCTTTCACATAGATGGATGGACCCTCAGAAAGGTGGTAACATATCACTGCAAAATCCTAGTACACAGGCACCCACTTTGCTATGTATACTTTAGTACTGTATAAGGCTATATTCACACTATGTGTGCCTGCCGTACCATAGTACGGCAGACACACGTCAGCGCCAGGGAGAGGAAGGGGGTGAGAGTTGCTCACCCCTCCCCCTCTCCATAAAGAAACAGGGGGCATGGCTCCGTATTACGGGGAAAGATAGCACATGTCCTATATTTCTCCCAGTTACGGAACAGTACGGTGCTGCACAATATTGCTCCCATACGGTATTGTGAATGTAGCCTAAGCCAAGTTTTTCAGCACGAGTCTATTAAAAAAATCCTCTGTACTCACCTTTCATACGCCCTCCCCCCACAGGTTCCTTCTGTCTTCTGAAGCTCCAGCTCAGCGTTTGCTGCGTCAGCCATGACGTCAGCCGCTTGCCGACATAGTGTGTACGCCGCCATCGGCACACACTAGGATATCAGCAAGCGACTGACATCATGGTTTGTCAGACACAGTGCGCAGGACCCACGCCGAAGCTTCAGAAGAAAGTAGAGGACCTGCAGGTTGTGTCAGAAGGTGAGTACAGAGTTTTTATAGGGGGCATGGGCTGGCTATTATAGGAGGGTGCACAGGATGGCTATTATAGGAGGGGGCACAGGCTATTACAGGAGGGTGCACTGGCTGGCTATTATAGAAGGGGGCGCGGGCTGGCTATTATAGTAGGGGGCGTGGGCTGGCTATTATAGTAGGGGGCACGGGCTGGCTATTATAGTAGGGGGCACGAGCTAGCTATTATAGTAGGGGGCAGGGGCTGGCTATTATACTAGGGGGCAGGGGCTGGCTATTATACTAGGGGGCTGCTGGCTATACACTGGAGGCAACGGCTGGCTGGCTATATACTAGTGGGCACGTGCTGTTATATACTGGGTGAAGGCTGTGACCAATGCATTTCCCACCCTAGGCTTATATTAAAGTCAATAGGTTTTTTTTTGTGGTAAAATTAGGTGTCTCAGCTTTTACTCGGGTCAGCTTATATTCGGTATATACAGTACTTTCTATTTTGTACTGTTTCAACTTTTCCATTTTATCTTAGTGTAGAGAGTATAGATTGTTAAGAGGTGGTGTCCAATTATGTGTAAGATATGTCTCTGTCCAAGTCACATTATCTTTAAAGGAACTGAAATTCAATCAACTAATACATACATTTGCAATTGTATCTTTATGAATTCCAACTACTGTTGAATAAGCACTGTGTAGTTATGTTGTCAATAGGACATCCTAATTATAGGGATGGATGGAAGAAAATAATTACCTTCCATATGTATATACAACTGATGATTTGCAGTGATAATTACTTAAGGAGCATGAACTGACATGGCTAATGCACATACATATTATGTCATTTAAATGAAAGATGCATAATCTAAAGACATTTTGTAAACCCTGCATCATACACACCAAACAAAATGTCTTGTTAATGTAGAAATATTTTGTGGTTCCCTATTAGGTTTAAAAAGGGAGGATAAGTACCTTTCCTGTGTTCTTATTTTACAAATCAGGTTTTTTTTGCTTTATTACCGTATATACTTGGCTTTATTACCCTCGGCTTATACACGATTCAATACTTAAGTCAATGGGCTTAAAAAATAATAAAATTATATACTCACCCTCCGGTGGCCCGATGTATGCGCGGCTCATCTTCTGGCTTCCTGGCTCCTCTTCTGGCGGCGCCCAGCACGATGTGACAGAAGAGGAGCCGGGAAGCCAGAAGATGAGCTGTGCGGACATCGGGGCAGCAGCGCTGTGCATCGGGGCCACCAGAGGGTGAGTATATAAGTTTATTATTTTTTTTAATTCTGGGCTGGCTGTATACTACTAGGAGCAGGCTGTATACTACTGGGGGCAAGCTGGGCTGGCTGTATACTGCAGGGGGCAGGCTGTATATTATAGGGGGCTGGCTGGCTATATACTGGGGGGGGTCTGTGACCAATGCATTTCCCACCCTCGGCTTATACTCGAGTCAATAGGTTTTCCCAGTTTTTGGTGGTAAAATTAGGGGTCTCGGCTTATACTCGTGTCGGCTTATACTCGAGTATATACGGTAATTGGAAACAAAATTGTAGAACATGCAACATAGAAAAACCTTTTAGTTTGTTCTAGGCCAATTTCTGTTGGCTATTTAACCTATGTAAACTTTTTCGTTGATCCCCTTTTTTAATTTATAATTTTTTACCCCTCCTTTAAAAATTAATAACTTTTTACATTTTTTTTTGTATACAGAGCTGCATGAGGGCTTGTTTTCTGCAGAATAAATTATACTTCATAGTGGCACTATTTAATATTCTATGCAAGGTACTGTAAAAAATACTCCAAACGTGGTTAAATTGACAAAAAAATCTGGGCTTTGTTTTTACGGCTTTTACTGTGTACTCCAAATGACACCTTCACTTTATTCTTTGTCTGTATTATAATGACAATATCAGATTTATGTAGGTTTTATAAAGTTTAAATAGATTTGAAAAAACTAAAACCTTTTGTACCCAAAAAATTGTAACAATGAATTAATTGTTGTAAAAAATAGGGGATTAACTTTACGATGCACGGTTCATCATGGGGAGACGTATAGGGAACAAACATGGGCAGTATTCATTAGTAAATAAAGAGGAGCTTTTGTATAACCTAAAAACAACATGTTTTGATATTCATTTTAGGGAAAGGGGGCGATTTGAATTTTAGGTTCTTTTTATTTATTTTTTTGCCTTTTTTGCTAACTGTATTAACAGACCACCTAGGGGTTTGATCATTACTATAATATACACTCACCGGCCACTTTATTAGGTACACCTGTCCAACTGCTCGTTAACACTTAATTTCTAATCAGCCAATCACATGGCGGCAACTCAGTGCATTTAGGCATGTAGACATGGTCAAGGCAATCTGCTGCAGTTCAAACCAAGCATCAGTATGGGGAAGAAAGGTGATTTGAGTGCCTTTGAACGTGGCATGGTTGTTGGTGCCAGAAGGGCTGGTCTGAGTATTTCAGGAACTGTAGCATATCTCTAGAATTGGGAAGCCTGGACTGACTAACCCTGTAGACACACACTGAAACCTGCAATACTTCAGTGGTAAATCGACCATTACATGCAGACTGGAGGTATATAAATACACCCAAGATCCACACCTGTAAAAGCCCTTCAAGTCCAACCCTGTACATGACAAAGAGCTATATTCTTTTTTTTGTTTGTTTTGTTTGTTTTTTTCTTTTTAATAGTAGGAGCTATTCTACACTTGAGATTGGGTGCTTTTGAATATACTATCGAGGATCTGTTGGGAAGCATCAGTCCAATAGTTTTG
The DNA here is from genome assembly GCA_019512145.1 of Engystomops pustulosus. Classification (NCBI taxonomy): domain Eukaryota; kingdom Metazoa; phylum Chordata; class Amphibia; order Anura; family Leptodactylidae; genus Engystomops; species Engystomops pustulosus. The sequence continues at coordinate 46,660,362 of CM033651.1, forward strand.
TCGTCTTGTAAATAATGCTAGTGTTCCTTAATAATATATTCTATTGGTTTATATTTGGCACTAAATGGTAGTATAATTTTCTTTTTGTCAACCATAGCTCCCTCCACCCTAACTATTGGTGAAGCATCGCAAAACTGTCTATCTGTGACAAGCGGCGGGTTGTGAACCCGCTGTGCTATCCAACTGGTTTGACTTTGGGCCACATACTAAGCATGTTATCCCTGGACCTCCCTGGTATTCACCCTTTTACCCCTATACAGGGATCTGTTGTGGTGGTCCAAGTATAGATAGCAGTTGGCCCGGCAGGCACAGAGACACTGGTATGTGGTACCAAAGGTCAGGCAAGGCGAGTGGTCAGTAACAGTCTGTAGTCCAGGTAGCAGCATTCAATCAGAATCCAGGAATAGGCAGAGGGTTGTGGCAGGCAGCACAGGTTCAAGAAACCAGCCGGGGTCATATACCAGGGAGTGCAGATCAAAACGAAGTCGGGAACAAGCCGGGGTCACAAACGATAGCAGACAGAAATAGAATACCATGCAGCAGGACTAGCAAGCTAGGAACCTTTGCTCAGGCACCAAGAACAGGGCATGCTGGGGTATATGGCGGTTCACGCTGATAGACTGGGACAACCTAGTTGGGAAAAGCACTATTCCTTTCAAAATAGACAGCGGCACTGCCCATGAAAGCATGACCGGACACAGCGGCTGGTGGAAAGTCAGGATTTACTCAGGATAACAAAATAACACATTCTCTAATTCACTGTTATGAACAAAAATAACAGTATTAATGGTGTACACAATTTCAGTTGCCCCTAGACAAAACCTTGTTACTTGCCTGAGGCTTCACAGAGCTACTCTGTCTAAGCAGCAGCAGAGTAGAACTACAAGCTACTACAGTTAAGTTGTTTATCTGGGGAGGCTCAGCAGGAGGGCACAGCAGATCTAGTGTGTTGTGGAATAGCAAAGAGCTTACAGTGTGCAATAGGCGTCTCATCTCTCTTGTGTGTCAGATACTAGTACAATGTTTAGAAACCAGATAAAAGTGTATATACACCTGTACCCTGATAATCTAACCCCACTGTCACCACACAGAAATGGCTCATAATGTGTCTGCTTATAGAGGTTTTCCCAGTTTTTTTGTGTTAAAATTGGGTACCTCGGCTTATACTCGGGTCAGCTCAAGTAAATACAGCAGTGTTCTCCATTAAAATAAAAATAATTATGTGCAAGTATAAATTTGATTCCCCCCAAGATAAAATTAATTTGAGGACCCGTGAATGTAGAATTGTTAATTAAATCATATTCAGTAGCTGTTATTCCCATTTGATAATCTTTTCATGTGTACAGGGAGCTTGTGTCCAAAGTGGCAAAAATCAAATAATCCTTCCAATCCAACTTTTCAAGAATTTCAACAATCTGAGTCATGTCATGAATGTAACGGGGGGGGGGGGGGGGTTATATATATTATGTTCTATATGTTGTGATTCTATCTCCAGTAACCTATCCCTTAAATAGATTGGACATCCAAGGGGAATTTTTTGCATATTTTATGTATATTGGGGATACAGTAACTGGGATCTGATGGTTCTGTCTGAAAATGTAATCGTACTCTGATTTATTCACTAAACCTAACTTAATAGACTATAAGTTCTTTAAAGGAAACCTACCACTTGAAGTGGTAGATGTAAGATGGAAATACCGAGCACCAGCGGGTGCTTACTTTCATTAGTGTCCTAAACCGCTGTATCGTGGTTTAAACACTTTTTAATGTTTACACCCGAAGCTGCTTTGGCGCACGGTGGTACGCGCTCGGTGCACCATACGCGTGACCTTGCGTGCGCCTACATAGGAAATGCCGGGGAGCTGCGGTATTTCCATCTTACACCTACCACTTCAAGTGGTAGGTGTTCTCCATAAGTTCTGTAAATTCCAAACCAAATGTTTCAGTTGGATCTCTCTCTAATTTTGTTTATACACAATAATCAGAAAATTGAACAATTCTTTCTCATACATCTCTCTATTCTGTATCACTTTACCCCTCTACTAGCTACTAGCTCCTTACTAGCATATATATATGTGTGTGTGTGTATAAATATAAAACTTCTGAGTATTAGATCTGTGTTTACAAAAATGGATGCATTACCCCATCATGGCTTTGGATTTTTGGTTAAATATTTTTTAAGACATACTTTCTGAATGTATTTGTCTATACCTACATAGATACTTAACTTATCCAAAGTTTTTATGGGGGCACATTTTAGACCTTTATTTAAAAGTGTAACATGTGCTTTAGGAAGTTGAGCTGAACGAAGATTGAAAGTGGCAGTATCTTGATCCTCTATATTTTCTATTTTGTTTTGCATCTGGGGAATATTTATTCTACCTCCTCTACCTCTTCGAGTCCTCTAATTTTGGAATATGCCCCCATCTGCCATTCCTGTTGTGTAATGTAATTTTTGCTGCCTCTTGCATTCATCTGTTCTCCCTGTATGGGCTGATAAGTTTTTTCTGTGCACTGTTCTTCACCATATCGACACTTGATTCACACTCTGAATTCTCTGTTCTTGGAGAATGATTGTTCATTGTGTCGTAGTAATACAATTTATGTCGAGGATTCACTGGAGGTGTTCGGTAGTATCCACGATATTGATTTCTCTCCTTGGTGTGGCTTGTGTCTATATTGAACCATCGGTGTGCGATTTTTTTTCTGTATCAGTGATGTTGACTCCATTGTGATCTGAATGAGTCTGCTTTATCCGCTGTACGTGTTCGATACTACCCGTGTTGATTCTGTTGGTGTCTGCGTGAATAGTACTGATCTGGTGTATTGTTGTGTTGGTGTCGGTATTGTCTATAATATCCTTGTACCGATAGGACCTTTGTTGATCCTGTCAGGTGTGATCTGTATAGATCATGTGTTCCATCAACATATTGATTGAAGACTTTGGGTGTTGTGAACTTGTGACTAATACTTAAACTTGCATAATTTAGATCGCCCTCCTGGTTTGTAGGGGGACCATTCTTTTCTCGTTCTCCTGTAATATTTTGCCCTAAATAAACATCATTATCTAAAATTGCATAGTGATAAGATGTTGAAATACACAGTTGTGTCTTCTGCTGAGTATTTTATAACTCTATGACCTTCTCGTACTTTATCTGCACTGATATACTGATTAAAAGTTTTTATTTCCCATTGGTTCACTTGAGTCTCGATTTCTGATGCGACATTCGAATGGTAGGGTCAGAATTTGGCGTCAACAACATGAAAGTATGGATCCATCCTGCCTTGTATCAACGGTTCAGGCTTGTGGTGGTGGTGTCATGGTGTGGGGAATATTTTCTTGGCACTCTTTGGGCCCCTTGGTACCAATTGAGCATCGTTGCAACGCCACAGCCTACCTGAGTATTGTTGCTGACCATGTCCATCCCTTTATGACCACAATGTACCCAACATCTGATGGCTACTTTCAGCAGGATAATGCGGCATGTCATAAAGCTGGAATCATCTCAGACTGGTTTCTTGAACATGACAATGAGTTCACTGTACTCAAATGGCCTCCACAGTCACCAGATCTCAATCCAATAGAGCATCTTTGGGATGTGGTGGAACGGGAGATTCGCATCATGGATGTGCAGCCGACAAATCTGCGGCAACTGTGTGATGCCATTATGTCAATATGGACCAAAATCTCTGAGGAATGCTTCCAGCACCTTGTTGAATCTATGCCAAGAAGAATTGAGGCTGTTCTGAAGGCAAAAGGGGGTCCAACCCGTTACTAGCATGGTGTACCTAATAAAGTGGCCGGTGAGTGTACGTCAATACAGCTGTATTGCATTATATTGCTACTTTGCTGATGATCTGTTAGTGTGCCCCTGGCACACTGTAGCATATCTCTAGAATTGGGAAGCCTGGTATGCTGTGACAGCCTGTCATATGTTGTTATTGGTTGTCAATTGTACATTCAGTCTGCAATGATATGTTCATACTCATGTTATGCATGCTGCCACCTAGTGGTCAAAGTTTTTATTGTTTGATAATTTGCTTGCTGTATCTTTAAGCTAGCTATCCCATCATGCACTGTTACCCAGTTTCTCCTCCTCTTTCTGTGACATCACTTCCTCCTTCTTCATGCTGTCCTCCATTTGTGACTGTAGCAGACATCCTCACTGTGCAGTAGCAATGTGTTTTGACCGCATGGCATGTCATTTCTAAGGTAAAGACAATTAAACTGAACCTAAAGCACATCCATTGCATCCTCCCTTCATGCAAATGGCAACGCTGTGGAATGAATGTCAGTGAGTTCTACTATCTACCATCCAGCTTATACGGAGACTGCACTCACAACCTATCAGGGTCTTCTCCAGCGTATATCTGTGGCAGAATACCTGGACTGACTAACCCTGTAGACACACACTGAAACCTGCAGGCCATACATGCTAGACCTACTTCAATGGTAAATCGACCATTACATGCAGACTGGAGGTATATAAATACACACAAGATCCACACCTGTAAAAGCCCTTCAAGTCCAACCATGTACGTGACAAAGAGCTATATTCTTTTTTTGTTTGTTTGTTTTTTTCTTTTTAATAGTAGGAGCTATTCTACACTTGAGATTGGGTGCTTTTGAATATACTATCGAGGATCTGTTGGGAAGCATCAGTCCAATAGTTTTGTCTTCTTATAAATAATGCCAGTGTTCCTTAATAATATATTCTATCGGTTTATATTTGGCACTAAATGGTAGTATAATTTTCTTTTTGTCAACCATAGCTCCCTCCACCTTAACTATTGTTGAAGCTTCGCAAAACTGTCTATCTGTGACAAGTACCGGGTTGTGAACCCGCTGTGCTATCCAACTGGTTTGACTTTGGGCCACATACTAAGCATGTTATCCCTGGACCTCTCTGGTATTCACCCTTTTACTCCTATACAGGGATCTGGACTTCGCTGCAGAGAGCTTTAAAGGCCGCTACCTGTTGTGGTGGTCCAAGTATAGATAGCAGCTGGCCCGGCAGGCACAGAGACACTGGTATGTGGTACCAAAGGTCAGGCAAGGCGAGTGGTCAGTAACAGTCTGTAGTCCAGGCAGCAGCATTCAATCAGAATCCAGGAATAGGCAGAGGGTTGTGGCAGGTAGCACAGGTTCAAGAAACAAGCCGGGGTCATATACCAGGGAGTGCAGATCAAAATGAAGTCAGGAACAAGCCGGGCTCACAAATGATAGCAGACAGAAATAGAATACCATGCAGCAGGACTAGCAAGCTAGGAACCTTTGCTCAGGCACCAAGAACAGGGCATGCTGGGGTATATGGCGGTTCACGCTGATAGACTGGGACAACCTAGTTGGGAAAAGCCCTATTCCTTTCAAAATAGACAGCGGCACTGCCCGTGGAAGCATGACCGGACACAGCGGCTGGCGGAAAGTCGCCGGAACACGCCACTAGCATTACACTATACAATTTCAAAACTTTCTCCCATGCATCTAACAAATTTTTTGGGGAGTATTTATATTCCTTGAATTGTTGAGTTAAAGGGGCATTCACACAAAAGCAAGTTTCTTAAATTTACTCAGGATAACAAAATAACACATTCTCTAATTCACTGTTATTAACAAAAATATAGCGATTCACAAATATAAGTCATACCTGTCTCTATCAGTCCTGGTGTACACAATTTCAGTTGCCCCTAGACACAACCTTGTTACTTGCCTGAGGCTTCACAGAGCTACTCTCTCTGTCTAAGCAGCAGCAGAGTAGAACTACAAGCTACAACAGTTAATTTGTTTATCTGGGGAGGCTCAGCAGGAGGACACAGCAGATCTAGTGAGTTGTGGAATAGCAAAGAGCTTACAGTGTGCAATAGGCGTCTCATCTCTCTTTCTGTGTCAGATACTAGAACAATGTTCAGAAACCAGATAAAAGTGTATATACACCTGTACCCTGATAATCTAACCCCACTTTCACCACACAGAAATGGCTCATAATGTGTCTGCTTATAGAGGTTTTCCCAGTTTTTTGTGTTAAAATTGGGTACCTCGGCTTATACTCGGGTCAGCTCAAGTAAATACAGCAGTGTTCTCCATTAAAATTAAAATAATTATGTGGAAGTATAAATTTGATTCCCCCCAAGATAAAATTAATTTGAGGACCCGTGAATGTAGAATTGTTAATTAAATCATATTCAGTAGCTGTTATTCCCATTTGATAATCTTTTCATGTGTACAGGGAGCTTGTGTCCAAAGTGCCAAAAATCAAATAATCCTTCCATGTCATGTCATGAATGTAACGGGGCGGGGGGGGGGGGGTAAATTTTATATATTATGTTCTATATTTTGTGATTCTATCACCAGTAACCTATCCCTTAAATAGATTGGACATCCAAGGGGAATTTTCTGCATATTTTATGTATATTGGGGATACAGTAACTGGGATCTGATGGTTCTGTCTGAAAATGTAATCGTACTCTGATTTATTCACTAAACCTAACTTAATAGACTATAAGTTCTTTAAAGGAAACCTACCACTTGAAGTGGTAGATGTAAGATGGAAATACCAAGCACCAGCTCAGGGTGAGCTGGTGCCGGTGCTTACTTTCATTAGTGTCCTAAACCGCTGTATCGCGGTTTAAACACTTTTTAATCCAAACCAAATGTTTCAGTTGGATCTCTCTTTAATTTTGTTTATACACAATTCTTTCTCATACATCTCAATATTCTGTATCACTCTGCCCCCCCCCTACTAGCTACTAGCTCCTTACTAGCATATATATATATATATATGTGTGTGTGTGTATAAATATAAAACTTCTGAGTATTAGATCTGTGTTTACAAAAATGGATGCATTACCCCATCATGGCTTTGGATTTTTGGTTAAATATTTTCTAAGACATACTTTCCGGATGTATTTGTCTATACCTACATAGATACTTAACTTATCCAAAGTTTGTATGGGGGCACATTTTAGACCTTTATTTAAAAGTGTAACATGTGTTTTAGGAAGTTGAGCTTAACGAAGATTGAAAGTGGCAGTATCTTGATCCTCTATATTTTAATTTTTTTGCATCTGGGGAATATTTATTCTACCTCCTCTACCTCTTCGAGCCCTCTTCTTTTGGAATATGCCCCCTTCTGCCGTTCCTGTTGTGTAATGTAATTTTTGCTGCCTCTTGCATTCATCTGTTCTCCCTGTATGGGCTGATGTGTTTTTTCTGTGCACTGTTCTTCACCATATCGACACTTGATTCACACTCTGAATTCTCTGTTCTTGGAGAATGATTGTTCATTGTGTCGTAGTAATACAATTTATGTTGAGGATTCACTGGAGGTGTTCGGTAGTATCCACGATATTGATTTCTGTCCTTAGTGTGGCTTGTGTCTATATTGATCCATAGGTGTGCGATTTTTTTTCTGTATCAGTGATGTTGACTCCATTGTGATCTGAATGAGTCTGCTTTATCCGCTGTACATGTTTGATACTACCCGTGTTGATTCTGTTGGTGTCTGCGTGAATAGTACTGATCTGGTGTATTGTTGTGTTGGTGTCGGTATTGTCTATAATATCCTTGTGCCGATAGGACCTCTGTTGATCCTGTCAAGTCTAATACTTAAACTTGCATAACTTAGATCGCCCTCCTGGTTTGTAGGGGGACCATGCTTTTCTCAGCCTACTGTAATGTTTTGCCCTAAATAAACATCATTATCTGAAATTGCATAGTGATAAGATGTTGAAATACACAGTTGTGTCTTCTGCTGCACTGATATACTGATTAAAAGTTTTTATTTCCCATTGGTTCACTTTCTTATATAACGTTCTCAATTTCTAAAAGACTCAAATACAGATTGATGAAATGGAATTTGCTCAAAGTTTGTCATTATTTCTATATCTGTACCCGATTCAAATAGAACTTTTTGTTCACAAATATCCATAATTGTATATGGTGTTTGTGCTATGGAATGGGTTTAGGGGTGTGCTAGGTAAATAAATAAAACAATAAAAGCAGAAGTTCAGAGGACAAACTTAGAGATTTTGTTACACATTTGGATTCAGAAGCCTTTGGTTTAAAGTTTTCACTCACTATAAGAAGGTGGAATTTATTGGTAGAATTTAAGGGGGAGCAAATTGTGTGCAGTACATATCAGAAACCATCAACCAGGAATGGATTTATTCTATTCAATAGTTTCCATCTCCCTAGATGGCTTTTGAATGTACCCTATGGGCAATATAGGAGATTACATAGAAACTACACCAATATAGAAGACTTTGAAGAAAGAAGCTGAAGAAACCCCAAAAATATGCTAGAAGAGTGGGAAAAAGTGAGGAAATTGGATAGACAACAGTTTTTTGATGCTTCAACAGTTGAGGAGGGAGGATGGTGCTATGGTTGACAAAATGAAAGTGATACTATTATTGAAAGCTAAATAAAATCCAACAGAGTTATTATTAACCCCTTAACAACTGGGCACTTTTTCGTTTTTGTGTTTACATTTTTCGCTCCCCACCTTCAAAAATCTATAAACTCTTTAATTTTCCATGTAGAGAGCTGTATGAGGGCTTGTTTTCTGTGTAACAAATTGAACTTTGTAGTGACAGTATTTATTATTCCATGCTGTGTACTGGAACACGGAGGGGAAAAATCCAAATGCTCTGAAATTGCAGAAAAAATGCATTTGCACCATTTCACGGTTTTCACTGTGTGCCCCAAATGACATGTCTTCCTTATTCTTTGGGTTGGTATGATAACAGGGATACCAGATTTATATAGGTTTTATAATGTTTTCATACATCTACAAAACTTAAAACCTCCTGTACAAAAGAAAAATAATTTTGAGGACTGTACAGCCTTTTGATCCCTTATTATTGATTGATTTTTTATTTTGCTGAGGCATTTTTGATTTTTACTGTTTCGATTTAAAAACGTTCTAGAGAAAGGGGATAATTTGAATTGTTTTTTTAAACATTTATTTTTTTACTATTTTTTTTTTGACCCACTAGGTTATTTTAACCCTAGGTTGCTGATCCTACCATAAACTGCCATACTACAGTAATGGCAGTATATGTGGATTTTCCACATCATTTTTCACAATTTGCAAATCGCTCATTGTAATAGATGGGTTAAAATGAGACAGCCTTGAGTCTTTATGTGATCCTGGGCTATCATCGTAACCAAACGCTGCCCCCTGATGACCTCACAGGGGACAACAATTGAATCTAGTATGGAGGCACCAATGCGCTGCTGGGGTGTAAATGCCTCCGGCAGCTTTGCTGGTAGTTGTTTGCTGCAATATGTATTATTTTGTTATGATTATTTTATTGTTCAATTTGTTTATATGTTGGATATAGAGATAATATTATTGCATTTTTTGTGCAAATCAAAAAATAAAATATAGGAAAACATGAATTAGATGTTGAAACAATGAAATCTGGTGGTGCATTTATCCATTATTTGTTTGTGTACATGAGGCTCTAAAGAGAACCTGTCACCACATTTTCACATATACAGCTAGTAATAGGTTCCCATAGAGCCCTAATTATTTTTAGCTAAAATTGTTTCCCCTACATCTCCATATCATGTGATCCGAGTGATTTCATGTAATATCCTTTTACCATGTTACATTTACAACATCTACCCCATGTATGTATCTGATCACATGAAATCATAGCATGCCAAGGATGCGGGACAATGCCAGTAAAATTTCATATGCAGAACTCACTTAGTATGATTGGACTAACATCAGATGAGTTGCACATAAGTTTACAAACTGATTTTTTTTGTTTGTTTGTTTTTTGCAGCCATGGGAAGGAACCATTTGGGGATAAGGGCCATTCTTTAATCATAGTGTTAATTAAGTATTATTTTTGGGTGGGTTAGTTTAAATGGTAGGTTATCTTTAATTGGCTTAAGAGATAAGCATTTACTTGTGTTGGGCTACCGTGCTAGTAAAATAGACAAGGTACAGTGTGTGGAGTTATTCAGAAAAAGTGGTCTAGGACGGGAGATTCTCCAACTCTCCCTTAAAAACGCAGTCTATGGACAATGTCCAACAATTGACCACATAAACAGGCTTGATAAACCAGTATTGTCTTTACTTCAAAACTTCTTATTGATACATTATTCTCAGTAGTTTTTCAGTTTGTTCCATAAGTATATATATTGCACATTTCTTTAAATATTTGCTTGCATAGGATAAATTAACCTCAGGGTCAGGTGAGTCACCAATACAATTGTGTAACATTCATAAAGTCCGATAATGCGGTACAGATAGTATAATATGGTGAATAAGACTCACATTAATATGATCCCTGGGGCAGAGACACTACCTCACTTGCACGCCGAACAGCGGTCAGGTACGCTCCATGTTAATGACGTTTCGAGGGACACGCCCCCTTCTTCAGACATATTAATGTGAGTATTATACTATCTGTACCGCATTATCGGACTTTATGAATGTTACACAATTGTATTGGTGACTCACCTGACCCTGAGGTTAATTTATCCTATGCAAGCAAATATTTAAAGAAATGTGCAATACTTAAAGAAATGTGCAATATATATACTTATGGAACAAACTGAAAAACTACTGAGAATAATATATCAATAAGAAGTTTTGAAGTAAAGACAATACTGGTTTATCAAGCCTGTTTATGTGGTCAATTGTTGGACATTGTTCATAGACTACCGTGCTAGTAACCAAATGCAGTTGCAGACAATTTTTTCTTCTTTTTGGTTTTTGTGTTGATATTAAATGCTAAATTCTGGTATGGGTGCAACATTCATCTTTTTTTTTTTGTTTTATGCCCTCATCTTAAAAGCCATAATTTATTTGTTTAATGAATTGCCATAATGACGTGAGCTTGTCTTTTGAAGGAGTGCTAGTGTTAATGGCATCATTTTCGGAACTTTAAAACCTACTTAATTTTATTAAAGTCTAGAGGAGTTTTTCCCTCTGCAAGACATGGATGCAGAGGGAAAAACTCCTCTAGACTTTTTGATCACTAGGAATACTGGACCCCCTTTCCTTTCCTTCTCTCTTGCGCCGTCATTTCTCAGCAACTGGTTTGATTGTTTGGTTTCCAATTAATATTATTAAGTCTTAATTTTATTAAAGCTTAAAAAAGTTTTTTTTTTCCTTACAGCCCTCAATTGGCATATCTACTGGACTTTTAATGCTTCTTCCTGCACTATCATCACATTTAGATTTCTCTATCTCTTTGCAATCTTCTATCTTTTTTATGATGCATGATGATTTTTTATCACTGTGTAGTGCAGTTCTGACCGCTTGATCATCTGGAAGTGAGATTCTGGTCTCTTGTTAAACAGAGAGAATTATCCCAGAACAGGGAGCCATTTAATTCTACCGGTAGAGATGAACAGACCCGAACTTCCTGTTTGCAGCTCAGGTGCACCCCACACACTGAGGGCAATTTTCTGGAGTGGCTGCCAAACAGCTAATCCACCATATAAATGCATCTACCAACTAGCCATGGCTTTGATTGGCCAGGATGAGTGTGCATCCTGCTGCTTCATTAAAATCTATGGGAGTAGTTGGAGATTTTCCAAGCACAGCGCTCCATTATCTCCAGTCCTCTCATCTTCTGTCAAGGAGTGTGCTGGAGATAGAGATATACCAATAGATACATACTCAAAGATACATAATAGTGCATATTCATCCTGCTGCTCCACTCATTAGTGAGAATTGGTACCGCATAAATTTTATCATTAGAGATGAGCTAATTATAAAATGTTTGGAAACATTCTGTTTGTGTCTGAATCAAATCATTCCAAACCAATGTTCCTCCAATTGTCCTTGAAATTGCTCCTATATCATTTCATAATTTTGTAATTATTTTTTTTTAAAATTTCCCTCTCCCATCCCATCTCCCTGTGGGATGAATGATAATATTACCTAACTGCGCTTTTGAAAGAATCGGAAAAAAAATTAACAAACCAACAAATAAATTTGCTCATCTTTACATATCAACAACTTTCCACATGTGTTGAGCTCTTTTTCTTCAAGCTATTTAAACGTAGATTACGGTAGTTAAACATAATTTTACTTTTGCCAATATTCATCTTTATTAATTCATAAAAAGGTCAACCTATAGATAAATACATGAGTTCAGTTGCTTAACAAAAAAAGCACATTAACATTGAAACAATAGCATTCCTGATAGTAGCAGACATGAACAAAATCATGGGTTACAACAATCAATTTCAATGACCGTAAATAATGCTTTATAAAAGGAGATGGCTTGTGGGCCAATTATTGAGAACTTATTTAGACAATGAACAAAATATTCCCTTTGGTATAAATGTTAGAATAAATCAGTAGATCTTTAGCAAATTGGATATTCAATTCAAACCGTTCTAAGATTTGTTATTCAAATTTAAATTCCAAAAGCAATTTTTCTGTCAGTATCCACTTTTTCCAGTTTGTTGACTTTCTCAATTATAAAAAGGTAAAGATTTCATATTTCCATTGACAATTTAAAAAGCTTTCTGCAACTCCTAAGGCATTAGCTTTTTATTTGTCAATATAGTTTAAATGCTCCAATAGTTTTGGTTTTAGCTTTATGAATGGTTCAACCGACATGTAGCAAGTTACAAAAACTAAATTGGATGGTATTAATCACATCATGACTCTCCATTTACAAATAAATTGATATTAAGAAAATGTCACTATAAAACAAACATAAAATTAGATTTCTTTAGTGCATATTCTCCACACATTACATTATGTGCCAACACATTTTTTTTTAAAAAAAGAGAAAAGTTATATCTATTTTAATGCAAAAATTAATATGTCTCCAAGGATCCTTTTTTTTTTTTTACTACAATTTGACTCTAATTATATTTTCAAGCTTATCATCATTTAAAAGATGAAGGCATCCGTTGAAAATCTCTAATAACGTTTGTCTTTAACAAAGAAAACATCGCTTTCTGTGTATTAACCCCTTACCCATGTGTGACAAATCTGTACATCACATGTTGGCTGCGGGTGTATGGAGAGGGCTCATGGGCTGAGCCTTCTCCATACAAGGCGGGCATTTGCTGCATTACGCAGCAAACACCCAACGGTTGCACCAGCGGTCAGTGCTGGCACAGATCAAGGGTGTTAAAATGCCAGAGATATTTACAAAGACCTGTGACTGTCTTATTTTAACTCCTCAATTAAAATGTGCAATTTGCACAGCGTAATAAATGATGTGTAAATTCCCATATACTGCCATACTGTAGTATAGCAGCATCAAGAAAGAAAAAGGGAAAAAATTCCTTTCGGCTCACCTCTCTGATGTCCCGCTTCACCGGTGCACGGAGTATCTGAGTCGGAGTGAGTTCGTAGCATAGAAAAGAGACAGTGGTTGTCCGGCACTCAGACAAATCCATACGATAATGCAGTTAAAAGCAACTTTTATTCCATACTTTAAAAAACATATGCCATGACAAAAATAGAAAAAACGGATGCGTTTACGATCTAAGCGATCCTTAGTCTTAGTTCATGCAGACGTTGTGAGATACTATTGCAGGGATATAATTCAATAAATGTACATAAGATCTCTACAATAATTGAGTCCTACTGGAATACGAGTGTTTAATGTAAGGATCCAGAAGGCTTCTCTGGCTCGTAATTTTTTAATCCAGTCCCTTTTGGGTTTGTCCACTCTTTGTATAGGTATTACTCTAAACGTTTTGGTGTTGCCCGAATGAACTTCTCTAAAGCACCGGACATGGTTGTAGCAATATTCAGGGAGGAACTATGTATATCCGTTAGATATGCAGATTTTTAATTTTCGGATAGTACATATGTGACATATGTGACCTTGCAATCTGTGCATTTAATGAGATATACAATGTGGTTCGACTTCTATAAATTTGCAAAGGCTGCACCTTATGTCACCACACCTGTGGCTGCCTGTGGTATGTAACCAGGTTGTTTTCCTGTCTGATGTAGAAAAATTATTTAGTGATAAAATTGCACCTATAGAACAGGCGTTTCTTGACATAAACGTGTAACCATCTTGTAATATAGTAGCCAGATCCTTATCTTGATCTTCTTTGTATATTTTCCATTGTTCTTGTCACATTATGTTTATTGTATCCCCTTTCCCTGAGGCATGCGGACATAGATTTAGAGGTGTCCAAAAACATAATGTCCGTAAAGCAAATTCTCTTGGCTCTCATAAATTCCCCCTTGGACAAAAAATTTGTGCTACATGTGGGGGATGATGCACTGTTGCATGAAGTAGGGTGTTGCCTGCCATAGGTTTTCTGTAAAGATTAGTTTCTATTTTGGCTGTATGTGGGTTGCCTATTAATAGTATGTCTAAAAAAGGAATTTCTGTAGCAGAAAAGGTGTAAGTGAATTTAAGATTGAAATTGTTATTATTTACATACTGTACAAAATCTGAGGTGTATTTGTCTGGACCGGTCCATATAAGCAGGCAGTTGACGATGTAACGCTTGTAACTTTTTATGTTACAAGTGGAAAATGAGTTATCAGTAAAAACTATAAATTCTTTGTACCATGACATATATATGTTCGCCAGAGATGGTGAAAATTTCGAGCCCATAGGGCAACCTTGTATTTGTAGGTAATAGTCATTGGCAAACATAAAGAAATTATTTGAGAGTAAAAACCACAATGTATTGGGTCAATGTTTCTGAAAAATTACTGTACTTGTTCAAATGGTAACGTACAGCTATAATTGCCTGGATATGAGCATAAAATGGGGTTCAGATTTGAAGTGATTGAGTTTATTCCTGCAATGATGGGTTGGCCAGGTGGGTTAGTGATATTTTTGTGAATTTTCGGCAAATAGTAAAACAACGGAGTATTTGGTTCATGAATTATTAGATAGGATAATTTGTTTTTGTTTAAAATGCCTTCGTTGAAACCTCTTTTCAGAAATGTTTCCAATTTTTTATTGAACGAATTTGTAGGGTTGTGATCCATTTTCATATAAAATTCTGTGTCTGATAAAAGACGTGTAGCTTCTAAGATGTAAGAATCTCTGTCCAGAATGACAATCCCCCCCCCTTATCTGCCGATTTTATCACTATCTCTGAGTTTTTAGCCAAGTCTGTAAGAGCACGTCGTTCTCCACTTGTGAGATTATCGTTCCTGGTAAGTGGTTGGGAGGTCATACTCCTGTTGTTGGTTATACTTTTCAACTGGTTTTGTTTTTCTTTTTCCAAACTCATAAGTTTACTGATATCTGTGGTGACTAAGGTATAAAAGGTGTCAATGAAACCCCCTTTGTGGTAGGTGGGGTAAAATGTAGATCGAGGTTTTAAATCAGTATGTATAAATGCTATTTCAGATGGTGTGGAGAGGGTTTCAGCTGGTAGTGGCTGTAAGTCATCTTTAGATCCTTTGATGTTAAAGTGCCTGGTCAAAGTAAGTTTGCATATATATTTATTGATATCTATAAATAAGTCGAATTCATTAGCTGGAGAGACTGGGCTAAATGAAAGGCCCTTTTCTAGAAGGGATCTTTCGTGTGGTGTTGGGTTATGTTTAGAAAGGTTAAATAACTTTACTGTTTCTTTCTTTTGGATAATATTAACAGTGTCTTTGACTTCTGTTGTTGGAGGATTGATTCCAGGATCATTTACATCATATATAGATGTTAGGCCATTTTTTTCATTTTCCTGCTCATTGGTCTTTCTATTTGTTGGTCTAGAGATGTGTCTACCAGCTCTACGTCCTGGTCTTCTAGTTTTTTTTCCGTTTTAGACTTAGTGGAGATGCTTGTGCCGTTGTCTCTGTTAGTTCTGGAATCAATTTGTTGGTTGGGGTGAGGTTTACCGTCAGAGGGAGTTCTAAAAAAACCGTAGTGTCTGTCAGAAGGGTATTGTCCTTGGATAAAGAGATATCTGTATCATGATGGTTAGGTGGTCCTGGGGTGAAGAATAGTTCCCCATTGGGGCTTTTGTTTTTTTTCCAGTGGTGTATTGTCAGATGCAATTGGTGAATCATGTATCGTCAAGAGGGAGTTGTTGGGGGATAATATACAGCCATTAGTTCTGTTGTGGTTCCTAGATTCTCCTTCTTGGGTGGATGAAGGGGGTGGGTTAGAGGATTTATTCACTACACAGATAGGTTCAAGACTGATATGATGTATGGGGATGGAGCAGGTTTTTATGTTGGTTGAGGGCTGTGGAGGGAAGGGTAGTCTACTGTTTCTAAATGTTAAAGACTTCGTAAGGTTGGTACTATTTACTTCTGAAGATATAGTCTTTGGGAGATTTTTCGTAGTCTTTTTAGTATTAGTTTTCTTGTGGTCAATGGATTTGGGGTAGTTTCTTGAAGGAATAGAATGTCTTAATGGGGCTTTGCTGTGATTGGCAGGATTGGGGGGAGGGAAGTTAGTTCTAATTGGAGAGTTGTCATTAATTTGTGAGGAATGTTTGTTCTTGTTTTTCAGCCAATGTTTAATATTGCCCGTTTTGTAGTCGTTCCTATCTCTTGTAAGTTTACCCAGTTTTTTGGTGATAATACCTGTTTCATGTTCGCGGAGTTTGGAATTTAGTTGCCTTTTGCAAGCCATGAACTGTGGGAGGTTGCTAAATGTGTTTAGGCGTGAGGTTAAGATATCAAGTTTAGGAGCAATTTCCGCTACTAAGGACTTCCTTTTATTCCGCAGTATACCAATAATTTTATTAGAGCACTCGGTAAGTATAGAGTCCCAGTCGGCACAGAAAGCTGAATCATTTTTAAAAGTTGATTCGGGATGCAATCTTAGGCCTCTAGGAATAATTTTCTCATTTAGATATGTGGTTAAAAAAAGTTCATCAAGGTGGTGTTGGGATTCGGTTTTAGAAAGTTTTTCAACTTCAAAGAAAAGAGAGTGCATTTCTTTAATTCTATCATCACCTGATGCGTCCTGGGTTGGAGGGTCGATGGTGTTGATGGTTCCCGGGTTCATGATTGAGTCATTAAAGACCTTGAGACGATCCTGCAGTCTATTATTTGTTATGTCCATTCTGAAGGTTTTTGGTCCAAGTATTGTATCTGGCTGCACAATCTTGTATAGCCACTCAGGTTTACAGGGTTTGTCGGAAAGACAGACCCCGCGCAGACAAATACTATAACAAAAACAAAAAATAAGAGGGGCAAAACAAGAGGACGGCTCCTCGTGTATTATCGTAGGATAAATGGGAAAAGGTAAATTAAATTGAAATTAAAATATCCAAGGGATATGTATAGAGAGGGAGGGTATGGACAGTACCCCCCCTGAGAATCGCGCTCACCTTAAATAGCTTAAATCGAGCGTAGAGATACTCCAAAAGCTGCCCAACAGCTTGCCGGTATTCGCTTTATGCAAAGGCTGAACCGGTGTCACAAGCATAATATGGGGTTAGAAAACCAAGAAAAATGCTGGCACGGCGCCATTATGGAGAGAGTCTTCTGGTAAGTTTAAATTGCTTATTCCAAAAACTGTAAACGCGTTTCGGGCGGAACACCCTTCTTCAAGTACAAATGGAAATAGCTCTAAACGATATTAAAACGAATGCATAATACATAGTAAATATATGGGTAAAACATTAATAAATAAATAAATGTATAAAATGGGGAGGCATTACAGCCAATAGGGGATATAAAAAGCAAATACTTCAAAAATATTTAATAAATATTAATACAAATCTATTTCAATGTATATTCCAATTTAGCACATGGCTCATAGAAGCAGGGGATTGAATTTATAACATATACATAATATACAAATATAAATATGAATATATATATACACACACATAGATATACAAACATATATGAATATGCACGTACATACATATAAAAGTACATATCGATGGTTAAAAATATATCATAAGCTAAAGTGCCCGTATAATGCTTGGCATGGTTTGTCTTGGTGCAAAAAGATGAATGTCAAACTCAACTCAACTCAATTTTATTTATTTTTTTTTGTTTTCCTTATAGTATTTTGCCTGGATATGAGTTATAGATGTGTAAAGGGCTACAACGTCACATGTAACCCAGATGTGATTCTCAGACCAGGTAGCATTATCTAACATTTTTAGGAACTCGAAGCTGTCTTTTATGTATCCTGATGCTCTATGAGCAAAAGGTTGGGGCACCGTATCCAACCATTGTGACATTCTTTCCAATAGGGAGTTAACACCTCAAATTTCGGGTCTAAATGTAAGGGGAAACATGGGTTTATGTGTTTTTGGGAGTGCATAGAACAATGGATCTTCTGGATATTTTGGTAGTAAATATACACCTGCAGTGTCGGAAAAAAGTTCAGTGTGATGCCTTCCCTAATCAATTTAGATAACTTTATCCTGCATTGCTTTGCCAGGGTGATGAGTTTTCCTCATTTTCTCCTCTGGAGCAGTTGCGTTGTGACTACAACAAGTGGATCCAAATCCTCATCCTCCAGCTCCCTCCTGGGACTTGCCTACAGTTCTGAAACAACTCATAGGCTCACCATTTGAACCCTTAGAGAAGGTTCTAATCAAGTGGTTATCAGTAAAAACTCTCTTTTTAGTAGCTATTTCTTCAGCAAGGCATGTTAGCGAGCTACAGGCCTTATCCCATAGGGATCCATACTTAAGGGACTTAGGAGAATGCCTTAACTTTAGAACCATGACTGTATTCTTGCCCAAAGTGCCATATTTCAAAAATATTACACAAGAAATATGTTTGCCAGTTCTATTTCCAAATAGTCAAAATGAAGAACAGAGAAAAGGGCATCTGTTGGATGTCAGAAGAGCAATTCTGATATTAATCCAAAGAACTAATTCCTTCCGTAATTCTGAAGCACTCTTTTTACAACAAGGGTCAAAAAGCCAGCAAAGCTACACTAGCAAGGTAGATTAGATCTGCCATTGAAAAATGTTATCTTTAACCCCTTAGCTCTATGGCGCAGAGGTATAAGGAGAGTATGAAGAGGGCTCATGGGCCCATTAAACCTGTCATTGCCTCCGGCGCCCCCGAACGTCATCAGGGGGTGGCGATCGGTTGCCATGGTAGCCTCGGGTCTTCTTTTGACTACGAGGCTACATGGCTTCTGGAGATTCGTTACAATGAGCCAGTGGCTCATTGTAATGAATGACCTGCAAAAATGCCATATATTGCAATACAGAAGTATTGCAGTATATGGTAGGAGCGATCTGACCATCTAGGGTTAATGTACCCTAGATGGTCTATAAAAAATGTGGAAAAAAAAAAGTTTAAAAAATAAAAAATTTATAAAATATTAAAAATTCAAATCACCCCTCTTTCCTAGAACTGATTAAAACATAATAAACAGTAAAAATCACAACATATTAGGTATTGCCGCTTCCCAAAATGCCCGATCTATCAAAATATAAAAACGGTTATGGCCGGCGGTGACCTCCGAGGCGGGAAATGTCGCCCAAATGTCCGAAATGCGACTTTTACACCTTTTTACATCACATAAAAAATTAAATATAAAATGATCAAAATGTCGCACAGACCTCAAGATGGTAGCAAAGAAAACGTCGCCTCATTTTGCAAAAAATGACACCTCACACATCTCTGTGTACCAAAGTATGAAAAAGTTATTAGCGTCAGAAGATGGCAAATTTTTTTTTTCTTTTTTGTACACATTCGTTTAATTTTTGAAAATGTATTAAAACACAATAAAACCTATATAAATTTGGTATCACCGCGATCGCACCGAACCAAAGAATAAAGTTGAGGTGTTATTTTGAGTGCACAGTCAAAGTCGAAAAAACTGAGCCCACAAGAACGTGACGCACATGCGTTTTTTTTTTCAATTTTTCCACATTTGGAATTTTTTTTCAGCTTCGCAGTACACGGCATGTTAAAATAAATAACATTACGGGAAAGTAAAATTTGTTACACACAAAATAAGCCCTCACACAGGTCTGTACACGTAAAAATGAAAAAGTTATGGATTTTTGAATTTGGAGAGCGAGAAATGAGCGGAAAAACCCTGCGTCCTTAAGGGGTTAAAGGTTAGAGCCCTTTCCACCAGGTAAACGGTGACCTCATGGGCTGAAATGGGCCACATTCCTCTAGATGACATTTGCAAGGCTGCCTCTTGGCCAAACTCCTCCACATTTATACGTCAGGCTTGACTCAGTGGCGGTTAGCAATGATGACTATTACTATAAACATTCACAGCCATTAGCTACAGTGTCCAGATAGGTGTAAAAAGACAAAACACATTTAACTACTTACAGAACACAGATGTGTTTCATGTGTTTTGCTCAAAGCATTTGAATTACAAATGTATCATCAGAATGCGATCTCCAATTACATTTAGAAAGACAATTCCAGCACAGTGTGGAGAAGATGCTCTCGATCAAATCTGTTTACAGTGAAAGGCTTTCAATCAGGAATGTGCATTGCACACATATAATCGTGAGACACTCCTCCCCAAAATGTGTTCCTAAATGTAATTCAAAAGCTTTGTGTGTAAGCAACCATCAGGAACCTAAATGTGGCCAATAACCCTAAGCCAACTATACCCAGCCCCACTAACCCTAAGCTACTGACCCACTTACATATACAGTGCCCTCCATAATTAAAGGTGTTTGGGGGTGTAAGAATAAGCTGTTGTACCTACCCCCTGTGGTGTACCAGTCGAGCACTGTGCCCCCATCACCCCATCTCTGTATGTATAAGGTATGTATACATACATATATTTATACATATAGAGGTGTATATATGCATAAATATATATATATACACACACACACACACACACATATATATACACAAGTTTCTGTGTGTGTATACATGTATATGCACATATAAAAATATGTATACACTCACCGGCCACTTTATTAGGTACACCATGCTAGTAACGGGTTGGACCCCCTTTTGCCTTCAGAACTGCCTCAATTCTTTGTGGCATAGATTCAACAAAGTGCTGGAAGCATTCCTCAGAGATTTTGGTCCATATTGACATGATGGCATCACACAGTTGCCACAGATTTGTTGGCTGCACATCCATGATGCGAATCTCCCGTTCCACCACATCCCAAAGATGCTCTATTGAATTGAGATCTGGTGACTGTGGAGGCCATTTGAGTACAGTGAACTCATTGTCATGTTCAAGAAACCAGTCTGAGATGATTCCAGCTTTATGACATGGTGCATTATCCTGCTGAAAGTAGCCATCAGATGTTGGGTACATTGTGGTCATAAAGGGATGGACATGGTCAGCAACACTACTCAGGTAGGCTGTGGCATTGCAACGATGCTCAATTGGTACCAAGGGGCCCAAAGAGTGCCAAGAAAATATTCCCCACACCATGACACCACCACCACTAGCCTGAACCGTTGATACAAGGCAGGATGGATCCATGCTTTCATGTTGTTGACTCCAAATTCTGACCCTACCATCCGAATGTCGCAGCAGAAATCCAGACTCATCAGACCAGGCAGCGTTTTTCCAATCTTCTACTGTCCAATTTCGATGAGCTTGTGCAAATTGTAGCCTCAGTTTCCTGTTCTTCGCTGAAAGGAGTGGCACCCGGTGTGGTCTTCTGCTGCTGTAGCCCATCTGCCTCAAATTCCACGTACTGTGCGTTAAGAGATGCTCTTCTGCCTACCTTGGTTGTAATGGGTGGCGATTTGAATCACTGTTGCCTTTCTATCAGCTCGAACCAGTCTGCCCATTCTCCTCTGACCTCTGGCATCAACAAGGCATTTCCGCCCACAGAACTGCCGCTCACTGGATGTATTTTCTTTTTCAGACCATTCTCTGTAAACCCTAGAGATGGTTGTGCGTGAAAATCCCAGTAGATCAGCAGTTTCTGAAATACTTAGACCAGCCCTTCTGGCACCAACAACCATGCCACGTTCAAAGGCACTCAAATCACCTTTCTTCCCCATACTGATGCTCGGTTTGAACTGCAGGAGATTGTCTTGACCAGGTCTACATGCCTAAATGCACTGAGTTGCCGCCATGTGATTGGCTGATTAGAAATTAAGTGTTAACGAGCAGTTGGACAGGTGTACCTAATAAAGTGGCCGGTGAGTGTATGTATATATATATATGTATATAATATATACGCACACAGACTATATATGATGATAGAAACAAAACCAAGCTCAGTGTTCTGTATTGAGTGGATAATTGTGAGATAATGTGACTCATTTACTAAGGGTCGCAAGCTGCACTTTCGTATGACTTTCCACCGTTTTCGATTTTGTTGGCTCAAACAGGTATTTACCAGGTGTCTGCTCTGGGATTGTGTTGCAAGCAATCGTTTTTGGGCTCAGCTACGCTGGCTTCCATGCAACACAAATTGGGGGGGGTGCCGTCGGATGATTTGACTGTTTCAGACTGAACCCGGGATTTAACTTTTCAAATTGCATAGCAATGCACTTTCATACACCAGGAAGAAGATGAACTACTACAGACCTTAGCTGGGAAGCGACACATGCAGGATATTGGGCGCACGATCTTAGTGAATCGTGCCCGAGTGCATTATCGTTGGACAATGCACTTCGGTGAACTCCATCGGACAGGTAAGTAAATGTGCCCCAATGTGTAATACCAGCACTCACACAAGACGTCTAAAGTTGGAGGAATTCTGTTATTTCCCTATCCTTCTATCTGGAGGATACATCCGCTTCTAGCAGCCAGAACTCTGCTCTAAAGATTTAGAAACGCCAAAAAGTTAAGTTCCTCATTTTATCATGATCTCCTCCACCTTAAGACAAACGTAATAGTGTCCTGTTGTTCCCCTAGAGATGACAATTATTCTCCTATAGTGAATATGGTCCCGTTCCCAAGTAGTCACAAGGTAGTCCACAGAAGCCAATGATGCCCCCCAGGTAGCCAATGTGCTGCCCCAGTAGCCAACAGAAAAGACAGCATAATTGCCTTCTCCTCTCGGCTTTGGTGCCTTCTGTACAGCTCTGCCACAGGCAATGTAAGATGTAGCCTGCAAAAGGTCAATTTCAGCCATAGGTCTTTGACCTGGCATATGGGGACATCATCATCACACATTGCCTGAGTTGCATGTTCCCTCCATGTCTCACACACTGCACCCCCACATTACACCCATGTCACCCTGCAACCCCACATCACAACCATGTCACCTTGCACCCCACATTACATCCATGTCACCCTGTACCCCCACATTACATAAGTGTTACACTGCACCCCCACATGGCGGGAACCCTCTCATATAAGTCACACACTACACCCCATAACCCCCCCTGCAACCTCAAATTATATACATATCACACTGCTTCCCATAACCCCCATAACCCCTCTCCCACTCTCTCTTGCACTGCCTCAGCTTAACTCTTCACTCATGGCAGCAAACTGTAGCCAGGGTCCTCCTGTTTTGCTCCTCCCGCACATGAGTCATATGGTAATGACCTCATCAAAGGTTCTTTACCATCTCCACTGCAGCTATTATCCAGGCAGTCGAGCCTGGTCACATGCTCATGATGTCAATGGAGGTCCTGTAGACCACTACAAAATAGAATCTGTCAGTAGTATGTGCAGCGCAGCAGCTGCAACGGGCATATGACCCGGCGACCTGCTCCCACAGTTGTGTCGACCGTGTCTCACCAACATGGAACCTTCTGGTGAAGGTGACTAGAGGGGGCCCCACGAGTGTTGGCGCCCACCGGAGGATCCTCCAGGCCTCTGCTGGTCCAGTCTGACCCTAAGCTCATCTCTAATGAGGAGCAACAAGTTTAAACTATAAACACATGGATGTCTCTTGTTTGCCTAATAACTTAAGTACCCCTGAGTGCTCAAAACATTATTGTGGCATTGGTAAAAATACTTCACATGCATAACAGATAAACATACCTAAATGGAAATCCCCATAAAGTGGTTATTTATTTTAGCAAACACATTTTCAGTTACCCACATATTGTTATTAAAAAAACAACAGAGGCTTAGAAAAATTTTAAGTGAATGACAAATCCCTATATCCTTTGTTATATTTAAATTTGCTGTGCTACAGAATAAAGGGTTTTGAAGAATTAACTTTACTACTGCTTTATTTTACGCAAATCACCTGTTATTCTTCATTATTAGAAACACAAAACATTATGAGACAAATTTATCACTAAAATAAAGTAGTTTACTTGACTTTGGTAAATGAAATTATTTCAAAGTTATTACCACAGCAATGATATTGAGTAATCAATATTGATTTAACAAAATGCAATAGCATTTGTGCCTTAGGTTTTAAGAAAATTTGTTCATTATTCTTCTAGTTTCCTTTTGAAATTAATATACCATAGTCAGTAGTGAGTTAACTCTGTAATGACCTTCTGCAGACTTTGTCATTTGGGACCTCTAAAAGAGAAGCCATAAGGCAAATTAATCCCCTAAACTAAATATATTTTCATAAACTGCCATTAGAAAGCATTGCCTCTATCCCTTCTTTGTCCCTCTACATGCCTGTAACCTAAGCAATGAGGTCCTAAAGCTGTATGCAAATGACCTGTAAAATTTCCAATAACTCATTATCATATTCAAGCTGTCCAGCTTATTCATGAGTGGGAGGCACAGTCACACCCCCCAGTGCTTGACTGACGGCCTGTATAATGATGTAAAGTATAATGGTGTAATGGCTCCTCCATGTGCTTCCTGGTGCTGGCGCCCCCTGCAGCCTGTGGGTTTGAGATCCTCCTATACACATGACTGACAGCCTGTAGAATGATATATGATATGTGAAAGATACAACAGCTCCAGGCAGCCATGTTATAGCAGAACATGTCAGGTACTTGTGTAGCTGATGTGTTAGGCCTCACACTTGTGTTAGGAGGGAGAGCGTATCAGCAGGTAAAGCACAGACAAAAGCAATACTTTACTATACATTACACACAGACAACAGCAGTGGGAGGAGAGGGGAGGGGTAACAGGGGTATCATAGTATATAAGACCGGAAAAAGTTCATCAAGTCCGACCTTTAAGAATTAAATAAATGTGTTATCCCCATAACCTGTGACATTTTTTCTCTCCAGAAAGGCATCCAGGCTTCTCTTGAACATGTACATAGAGTCTGCCATAACAACCTCCTGCGGCAGAGAGTTCCATAGTCTCACTGCTCTTACAGTAAAGAACCTTTGTCTATGTTGATGGTAGAATCGCCTCTCCTCTAGGTGTAGAGGATGCCCCCTTGTCGTGGTCACAGGCCTAGGTATAAAAAGATCTTTCGAGAGATCCTTGGACGGTCCATTCAGGTATTTGTACATTGTCATCTTTTTTTCTAAACTGAATAATCCCACATTTGGGATGACAGGTGTCCTTTAAGCTATTTGTTTATTAGAAAGTTATATATACCGTATTTTTCGGACTATGAGACGCTTCTTAATACAGGACGCACCCCAGATTTAGGCTTCCAAAAAATGGAAAAATATATTTAACACCAATTAAAATATCCCTGTTGGTCGCACTAAAGCACAGCACACACAGACATACATTTACACACTCAGCTCTGCATCATCCATCCACATACAAACACAGCTAAGCTACACACACTCGGCTCACCTATACACACTCAGCTCACCTACACAAACTCAGCTCACCTACACACACTCAGTTCACCTATACACACACACAGCTCACCTATATGCACTCTGCTCACCTATGCACACTCTGTTCAGCTATATACACACACACACACACACGCGTACACCATACACATACATACATACTACCCCCATTCTCCTTCTTCTTACCCTGTCCCAGCGCTGCATGGCAGTATGAGACGTGTGGTGATGTAAGAATCATGTGATCAGTCACAGGTACTGTAGGAAGAGAGCAGTACGGAGGCTCCTCTCTGGGAGATCGGGTGCTACCCTTTTAATAAATTTTCCGTGGTACTAGAGAGGGGTTTACACAACCAAGGGTGCTTCTAAGGAATTCACGTGGCAGTACTTCATCATGTTATACATGATGCAGGGTGTCCCTGAGCTGTTTTGGCTGCGCATCTCTACCATATCCTGTTAGTATGTCCAGATGGCTCTGCCCTGTTGGTCTCTGTTTAGTATGTACACGGCTGGCGCTGCCCTGTTGGTCCTGTTAGTAATGTACAGGATGGCTCTGCCCTGTTGGTCTCGTGTTAGTATGTACAGGCTGGCGCTTGCCCTGTTGTCTCTGTTAGTATGTAACAGGATGGCTCTGCCCTGTTGGTCTCCTTTTAGTATGTACAAGCTGGCGATGCCCTGTTGATCTCTGTAGTATATACAGGAAGGCTCTGCCCTGTTGGTTTTCTGTTAGTATGTACAAAGCAGGGCGATGCCCTGTTGGTCTCTGTTGTTAGTGGTACAGGATGGCTCCTGCCCTGTTGGTCTCTGTTAGTATGTACAGCCTGGGGCTCGCCCTGTTGGTCTCTGTTAGTATGTACAGATGGCTCTGCCCTGTGGTCTCTGTTAGTATGTACAAGCTGGCGATGCCCTGTTGGTCCTGCTGTGTAGTATGTACAGGATGGCTCGCCCGGTTGGTCTCTGTTAGTATGTACAGATGGCCTGCCCTTTGGTTTCTGTTAGTATGTACAAGCTGGCGATCCTGTTGGTCTCTGTTAGATGTACAGGATGGCTCTGCCCTGTTTGTCCTCTGTTGTATGTACGGCTGGCTCTGCCCTGTTGGTCTCTGTTAGTATGTACAGTCAAGGCCGCTCGCTCCGTGAGGTCACTTCCGGTTCTGCGTAAATGCGAACCAGCTGTTCCAGCTCAACATGTATGACAGACGTACACCTCTATGGCCTCGGGTAAACTAACTAAATTCATGAATGAATGTTAGGAGACGTGGATTGGGTCCTTAAGCAGACGGGGTGGATCCTGTTTACAAAGAAAGCACTATGTCACTTTATATTGTTCACTGCAAATTTCATTGCACAATGTACCTAGACACTTTATGAACACTTCACAAGAATGATATTAGAAGATTGCGATGTATTTTTTTTCTCACTTCTATCATGTATTTGCTCACTTTTACACTGACCAATCAAGAATGTTGTGGTCTTTAAATAATTGGACACCTGACAAACATTGTATACTTGAGAAATGTGTAAACTCACACCGAACATCGCGTTTCATGTATAAAGGTTCACCCCCTTTCACAACACTACTTGGAGTGGGCCTCTTCACTTTGATATACCGTAATTTCTGGACTCTAACACGCACTTTTTAGCAAGAAAAAATCTTGCTAAAAAGTCCCCTGTTTCTCATATTCCGGAGTCAGGAGTGATCCAGCACTGCCAAGGAGCACTAAAGGAGAGCGGTGTGCCCAGATACCAGAGCTGCACCCGATCCTGTAGGAAGAGAGCAGTACGGAGGCTCCTCTCTGGGAGATCGGGTGCAGCTCTGTATCTGGGCATCACCCGATCTCCCTTTCAGTGCTCCCTTGGCAGTGCTGGATCCTCCTGACCTCCGGAATATGAGACACAGGGACTTTTTAGCAAGATTTTTTCTTGCTAAAAAGTGCGTGTTATAGTCCAGAAATTACGGTATATCAAAGTGAAGAGGCCGCACTCCAAGTAGTGTTGAAAGGGGGTGAACCTTTATACCATGAACCGCGATGTTTCGGTGTGAGTTTACACATTTCTCAAGTATTACATGTTTGTCAGGTGTCCAATTATTTAAAGACCAAACCATTCATTGATTGGTCAGTGGTAAAAGTGAGCAAATACATGATAGAATGTGAAAAAAAATACATCGCAATACTTCATAATATCATTCTTGTGAAGTTCATAAAGTGTCTAGGTACATTGTGCAATGAAATTTGCAGTGACTACCCTTTTAATAAATTTTCCGTGGTACTAGAGATGGGTTTTACACAACCAAGGGTGCTTCTAAGGAGGACTTCACGTGGCAGTACTTCATCATGTTATACATGATGCAGGGTGTCCCTGAGCTGTTTTGGCTGCGCATCTCTACCATATCCTGTTAGTATGTCACAGATGGCTCTGCCCTGTTGGTCTCTGTTTAGTATGTACAGGCTGGCGCTGCCCTGTTGGTCCTGTTAGTAATGTACAGGATGGCTCTGCCCTGTTGGTCTCGTGTTAGTATGTACAGGCTGGCGCTTGCCCTGTTGTCTCTGTTAGTATGTAACAGGATGGCTCTGCCCTGTTGGTCCCTGTTAGTATGTACAAGCTGGCGATGCCCTGTTGATCTCTGTTAGTATATACAGGAAGGCTCTGCCCTGTTGGTTTCTGTTAGTATGTACAAGCTGGCGATGCCCTGTTGGTCTCTGTTGTTAGTGGTACAGGATGGCTCCTGCCCTGTTGGTCTCTGTTAGTATGTACAGCCTGGGGCTCGCCCTGTTGGTCTCTGTTAGTATGTACAGATGGCTCTGCCCTGTGGTCTCTGTTAGTATGTACAAGCTGGCGATGCCCTGTTGGTCCTGCTGTGTAGTATGTACAGGATGGCTCGCCCGGTTGGTCTCTGTTAGTATGTACAGATGGCCTGCCCTTTGTTTCTGTTAGTATGTACAAGCTGGCGATCCTGTTGGTCTCTGTTAGATGTACAGGATGGCTCTGCCCTGTTTGTCCTCTGTTGATGTACGGACTGGCTCTGCCCTGTTGGTCTCTGTTAGTATGTACAGTCAAGGCCGCTCGCTCCGTGAGGTCACCTTCCGGTTTCTGCGTAATGCGAACCACTGTTTCCAGCTCAACATGTATGACAGACGTACACCTCTATGGCCTCGGGTAAACTAACTAAATTCATGAATGAATGTTAGGAGACGTGGATTGGGTCCTTAAGCAGACGGGGTGGATCCTGTTTACAAATGAAGCACTATGTCACTTTATCTTGTAAGTTCATAAAGTGTCTAGGTACATTGTGCAATGAAATTTGCAGTGACAACAATATAAAGTGACATAGTGCTTTCTTTGTAAAACAGGATCCACCCGTCGGCTTAAGGACCCAATCCACGTCTCCTAACATTCATTCATGAATTTAGTTAGTTTACCCGAGGCCATCTAGAGGTGTACGCTGTCATTACATGTTGAGCTGGAAACAGCTGGTTCGCATTACGCAGAACCGGAAGTGACCTCACGGAGCGAGGCGGCCTTGACTGTACATACTAACAGAGACCAACAGGGCAGCGCCAGCCTGTACATACTAACAGAGACCAACAGGGCAGAGCCTTCCTGTACATACTAACAGAGACCAACAGGGCAGAGCCATCCTGTACAGACCAACAGGGCAGAGCCATCCTGTACATACTAACAGAGACCAACAGGGCAGCGCCAGCCTGTACATACTAACAGAGACCAACAGGGCAGAGCCATCCTGTACATCTAACAGAGACCAACAGGGCAGAGCCATCCTGTACATACTAACAGAGATATGGTAGAGATGCGCAGCAAAACAGCTCAGGGACACCCTGCATCATGTATAACCATGATGAAGTACTGCCACTGTGAATTCCTCCTTAA
Source organism: Engystomops pustulosus (assembly GCA_019512145.1). Classification (NCBI taxonomy): domain Eukaryota; kingdom Metazoa; phylum Chordata; class Amphibia; order Anura; family Leptodactylidae; genus Engystomops; species Engystomops pustulosus. Next base: position 46,689,745 of record CM033651.1, read on the forward strand.
GAAGCACCCTTGGTGTAAACCATCTCTAGTACCACGGAAAATTTATAAAAGGGTAGGAAAAAGAAACTTTACCCTTTTGTAAAATTTCTATCATGTATAACCATAATTCCTGGGTAAATGTTGGACTGGTGAAATTTTATCACCACACAGTCCATATACCTCAGACCTCAAAGATAAACCTAC
>CM033651.1:46690849-46839639 GCA_019512145.1 Engystomops pustulosus
GGCAGATTTACTTACTCGGTCCATTCGCAATCCAGCGGTGCGTTCTCGGAGGAGGATTCGGGTCTAGCCGGGATTCACTAAGGCAGTTCTTCTGACGTCCACCAGGTGTCGCTGCTGCACTGAAGTTCATCGGATTGCACTGAAGTTCACCGTCCGCCATGTTTTCGTACGGCCACGCCCCGCCGATTTCCATCACGTGCATGCCGGTGCCGATGCGCCACAATCCGATCGCGTGCGCCAAAATCCCGGGGCAATTCAGGAAAAATCGGCGCAAATCGGAAATATTCGGGTAACACGTCGGGAAAACGCGAATCGGGCCCTTCGTAAATGACCCCCAGTGAGGTATGAGGTGACAGTATTAGGTGTCGGGTGTCTGTATCACGTGTCAGTATCAGGTCGCGGGTGTCAGTGTTGGGTATCAAATATGCCATTATGTGATCTATGACTGCTGAACATGTCCTAAAATGGACACTGTCGGTATGCAACAATATTAGGCTTCACTGAAGGCTGCCCGAAATTGGCTGCCTTTCCATTTAATGTTGGCATAATGCACTACAATACGAAAAAAAAGCCTTATTAATGTGTTAAACTCCTTACAGATGCGCCGTAATAGTACGCGTTGGGTCCCAGTGTATGGAGAGGACTCACGGGCTGAGCCTTCTCCATAGCCAGTAAGTCTTTGCTGCATATTGTGTGTTTTTCCCGCCGAGCATTGCCGGCGGCTTCAAAGAGTCCATGAGCCGCCATCTTGCCGAGGATTGTTGCTCCCCGTGTCGTCATTGGCGAGCAGCGATCCATTGGCATTCCGAAGACCCGAGGCTGACTCATGTTAACCCTATCACTACAATGTGCACATTGCATTGAGTGAGGAGGAAAATCCCCACATACTGCCATACTGTAGTATGGCAGTTTATGTTAGGATCGATCAGACAACCTAGGGTTAAAGTACTCTAGGGAGTCAGAAAAATAGTAAAACTAAAAGTAAATTTTTTTTTTAGGAAATAATAATAAAAACACCAAAATATTTAGAATACCCCCTTTCCCTAGAACTGATATTACTATTAACCCCTTAACGCCGAAGCCAGTTTTCACCTTCCTGACACGGCACATTTTTTCAAATCTGCCCTGTGTCACTAAAAGTGGTCATAACTTTGGAACGCTTTAACATATCCAAGTGATTTTAAAATAGTTTTCTATTCAAAGCAGATTATGCATTGTCACTTTATAATGGCTATACAATCTTTATTTTTTGGCAATTTGGACATATAAGGGCTTACTTTTTGCGACATGAGATGTACTTTACAAATACTTCATTTAAGTGGGTCTGTAGCTTTTTGATGAGATTTTATTAACTCTTTAATGTATGAAGGAAAATAAAATTGTCAATTTTGGTTTTCTTTTTTTTGTATATTTTGGGGGTCGTACACCATACACTAAACATACTATAATATTTTTATTCTATAGATCACTACGATTACAGTGATACCTCATTTATATAGTTTTTTTTAATATATTTTACAATTTTACAGGAAAAAAACGAATATAAAGAAAATCTCATTTGTTTTTGCATCACCATCGTTTTCGAGATATATCTTTTAATATTTTTTGCTTGACAGAGCTGGTTTAAGGCTTATCTTTTACGTGTTGAGTTGTCGTTTTCAGTGGTACCATTTTGGTGCACATAACCTTTTTTTTATCCTTTTTTGGAACATTTTTGTGAAGGGATTTTTTTTAAATTTACATTTTTGGCGAGTTTTTCAGGTTTTGTTTTTACGGCGTTCACCGTATGGGTCCACATGTAATTTTGGGCATTTTTGTAAAATCCAACTCTACAAGAAAACGGCGCAAATACGATTTTTCACCAATTTCACTGTATTTGGAATTTTTTTCTCCGCTTCCCAGTACACAGCATAGAATATTTAATACTGTCACTTTGTTACACAGAAAATAAGCCATCACACAGCTCTGTACATGGAAAAATAAAAAAGTTATAGATTTTTGAAGGTGGGGAGTAAAAAATAGAAAAGAAGAAAGGCCAGGTCGTTAAGGGGTTAAATAATAGGTGTCACTGAAAATAAAACTCAGTGCTTATTTTATTATGTAAGAAAGTTCTTAAATAATAATGGATTTTTTGGGAAATAAAATTACCTAACTTCATCCCTGGTTGACATCATGGGTGGGGGCTGGCTCTTGGGCTCAGTTCAGTAGCTCAGCCAATCCCCTACTCCATTGCGGCTTTCCGATTTGAGATGGAGGCTGGCTTAGATCCAAAACAGAGATGTATAGAATAGAATCTGGTAATTTAACTTCACTGGAAAAAACATTTTGAGGACCCAACATATCTATAGTAAATATTTAATAGGCTAAGGACAGATTGTCAAGAAACTGTATTTTAAGGTAGCATGTTTATACTGTTGTTACTGTTCATGTACTCATGTTTTCCATAGCGTCCCCCATGACGGCCCCAACTGGAGGATGACCCTTGACCTCTGTAGGGACAGGAAGCAGAGAGGTTAAATACCCCACCCCGGCATCCGTACACCAGTGGCTTCCTGTCCCTACACAGGGCAGGGAGTAGAGAGAAGTCTCTCCTCATCCCCAGTAGTATACATGGAGCTACAGGCACAGTACACAGCCAAACATGGAGCTACAGGCACAGTACACAGCCAAACATGGAGCTACAGCAGCAGTACACAGTCATACATGGAGATACAGCTGCAGTACACAGCCATACATGGAGCTACAGAAGCAGTACACAGCCATACATGGAGCTACAGCCACAGTACACAGCCATACATGGAGCTACAGCCACAGTACACTGTAATATAATAAGATGTTTTCCCAGCGATGATTGGACACAGTTAGTGTGCATTCACACTGCCATTGTGGGGACGCATTTTTGGGCAGGTTGCTATGACACATGCAGCAGAAGAGGGAGGAGGAACAAGGGAAGCTGGCAGAGATTTAGAGCTGCTGAGAAGCCGCCCACAATAAGGGATTGTCCATCATACCTGGCTCAGTCACGGAAACAGCAATATACTCTCTACTGAAGACTGCCCCAAGGGTCCTAACCAAGTGGAAGTGAGCAGGAACGACCAAACTAATAATAAGATAGAAACTAGGTGGAGGAGGGGGTATAGAAGAAGACTAGCAACACAGGACTGGCTAATAACACCCCCTTAAAGTGCCAGCTGGACAGCAGCTTACATATTGTAGCAGTGAGCACCCTAATTAGACAGTTAGAAAATACAGAATTGTTCCATCCCATTCTTCCATCCTCAGGCAGAAAGGGTCAATAAAAGTTACTCACCAGATTATTTAACCCAAACTGTACCATTTAACCATAAACATATTCTTAAAAAAAACAAGCTCCAACCAGCTTTTCCATGGAGAAATGAAAAAAAAAAAGTTGCATCTGGTAGCACAAGAAAAAGTCCCAGTGTCCTGCAGGTAAAAATAAGTAAATAAAAGAAGGGCTAAATAGACAGAAAGATCGGGGCACATTTACAAAGAATGTGGGAAACTGCACTAAAAGTGCTCTGCCCGTGTATAATGCTGGGTGCTCCAGATTCATTAAGAAATAATTTGTCGCTTCCCTGCTTTTTTCACCTTTAACATAAGGCGTACAAAAGACTTTGCATGTTAAATACGGCGCTCAGTCCAACTGAGCACTGGAACGCCCCCTAATTCGTGTCGCACGGAGGCTAGCGCAGCTGCGCCACAAAAGGGTCGCATGCAACATAATAGTGGCGTAGACACTTCTTTAATACCTGTGCCAGCAGTTTGCACCTAGAAGAACGTGCAAAGTCTGTTAGAAAACTGGCGCAAAGCCCTTAGTAAATGTGCCCCATTATTTCTTGTTAACTTGTATTTACCACTTCCAAAATACAGAGGGTTAAAGCAATGCAATACTGATAATGTTTTACCACTAAGTAAACAGAAGGTGGCGTGCAAGAGCAACAGTAAGATCATACAGTCCTAACCCTGCAGTAAAGCCTAAAGCCAAAACATCCATCATCAAGTGAGCACTAGAGGGCGCAACCAGGATTACACAACTACCTGTAGACGCTCTTTCTCCTTGTGTTATCTACCTCTATGGTTGGTTATTATGAAACAGAGTCACTCTCTATAGAGGGAGAGAGCAATTACAAAGATTTGGAAAAATGTGTCCCCGGTCTATCTCTGCAGCGGCCATTTTGTTGAGTACATCAATGCCCACAAAATATATAGTATAAGGCATTCTTCTACTCTGTGGAGGAGGGGACAGAGGCATTGGTTTTCTTAGCGGCTCTTGTGATAAGAGTCAGAGTAGACGCTATGGTCTATGTTAGTGAGCAGCTCTCCTGTTCAGCCGGGACACAGCTCTGTAACTGGCTGCAGCCATGAGGGTTCTCATCGGTGAGATGAGGGGATGTAATGTTGTACTATACTGACACGGGCTTTACTCATGACGGACGTTAGTATTGAGTTAGTATGGATTGTATAACTTTATCAATATGTAATCAGGTCCTCCAGTGACACGAGTTTAGGGATTACCTCAGTCTAATGATTGTATACTCATTGGTCAGGCTGCACCTGTGCTGCACTACTAGTTACATCAAACATGCATATATATATATATATATATATATATTATATGAGGCTTTTTGTGCATTGAAGTGTTTCCAAGGGCAATAGGCTCAGTGGCAGAACACGGACGCCATGAAACGTAATACTTCTCTGCATGAAGCTTTAGGTCATCCATAGGGAAGTCTAAATAGGGTTTAACCTTTTCACAGCCAGAATACGGAGTCAATGTATATAGCAGTTGCTATATGTGCAGTCTGCCTACCTATTGTACAGAGCGTGGCAGATTCATCAAGACTAGAGCGCGGTCTTCGTAAATCTGGCACATCCTACACATGAACTGAGCTAATATGCACCAAAACGCTCCTTTCTGTGCACACGATTGTATTGCGGCGTAGAAGTTGTTGATTTTTTTTTTTTTCCCCCACAACATCCTGCTTAGTGGTTAACGTTACAGCCTTGCAGCGCTAGGGACCTGGGTTCATGTCCCAGAGTCAACATCTGCAAAGAGTTTTTATATTCACCTACAGCAGGAAGAAAAGTATAAATTTATAAAAAGATAGATTTTTCTTTAGTTTGTTTGCTTGCATACATGTGGATTTTTCCACATAAAGAGCTCTGGGACGGCTTATTTTCTGCGTAACAAATTGCACTGCATACTGACGGTATTTAATATTTCATGCCATGTACTGGGAAGCGACAGTTTCTTGTGGGCTTGGATTTAACATCTTTCACTGTGCACCCCAAATGACATGTCTACTTCATTCTTTGGGTCAGTACGATTATGGGAAAAACAAATTTGTATAAGCGTTTATAATGTTTTCATACATGTTTTCATACATTTACAAAATTTAAAACCTTGTGTACAAAAATATATTTTTTTAGATTTTGCCATCTTCTGGTGCCAATAACTTTTTCATACTTTGGTGTACGGAGCTGTGGGTGGTGTAATTTTTTGCGACTTTTGATGGCGTTTTCATTGCTATCATTTTAATGACTGTACAACCTTTTGATCGTTTATCTTTTTTTTTAAATATTTTTCAAAATGCCAAAAAAGTGCCATTTTCGACTTTGGGCGCTATTTTCGGGTTAAACGCAATGAAAAACCATTATTATATTTTGATTGGGCATTTTCGGCCACGGGGAAACCTAATGTGTTTATGATTTTTACTGTTTATTAATATTTTTATCAATTCTATGGAAAGGGAGGTGATTTGAATTTTTAGGGTTTTTTAATAATTTTTTTTTAACTTTTTTTAAAATTATTTTTACTATTTTTCAGACTCCCTAGGGTACTTTAACATTAGGTTGTCTGATCGATCCTATCATATACTGCCATACTACAATATGGGGATTTTCCTCTTCATTCATTACAATGTGCAATTAGCACATTGTAATGAATGGGTTAAAACGAGACAGCCTCGGGTCGTCTGAAGATTCAAGGCTGTCGTGGGGACGAATCGCTAACACCGATCGTGTACCGGGACCCGGCCTGTACCCGGGGTTAAACGGACTGAAAATGTATGCATTTTTGTATGTTTATTATTTACTTGGCTGGTTTTAATCTGTTTCACAGCTGCCTACACTTCTAGAAATGTAGATAAAAAGATTCAAACCAGCCAAACACATGTTAAACATAAAAAATGCATGCGTTTTCAGTCCGTTTATAAACTGTACAAGAATGCACTGTGTGATAGCACCCTGAGAGTTAAAAATGGCTTAAAGGGAAAACCTCTTTAACAAAAGATGGCATTCAAGTCCAAAACGAATATTATATAACTTTTTTAGATCTCTGCTTGCTGTCAGGTGACAATTCAAACAACGTGGAGATTCCTATTGAAAATCAGAAAGCTGCAAGAAAGTACAGGATATATAAAAACAAAAAGTATAACTTTTATTGTGCATCATTTTTTTGCAGTTCTTCGTACCTATAGGATTACAGGCAGGTTCTGTAGGTTTCTTCTTAAGTTGAATTTTTGTATGTAAGTCGGATATTTATATTTTATAATTGTAATCCCAGCCAAATTTTTTTTTTTAGTCTCTGTGACAATTGGAATTTTTAAAAATGTTGGATTGTCATAAGAATCAGGATTAACAAGCTCCATAGAGATTAATGGAGCAGAATGGTCATGCGCAGCCATCTGCTCCATTAATCTAATGGAGAGGCGAGGGATCGGTCGGATCTGTAGGAGTCTCGGCACGTTAGGCCCTAATTTGTGGATAGGGCCTAACTATGCTTTGTGGGAAAAACACCTTTAAATAGGGGACTACCTGTGTGTATATATAACAATTTATGTATTTTACCAGTGTATTTGACCTGAGTAAAGTTGGCCCCCCCACCTTGTTCAAATCAAACAAAATTGGTGTCAAACGTTTGTGCTACGTTTGTGCTGGTTTGTGCAGCAGAAATTTTTGTTTGTGCCGCTATCGTTTTCGAGATTTTAATGAAAGTTTCCAGAGGTCATCAGAGGTCAACCAGCCCCCCCACATTGCCCAAATCAAACAAAACTGGTGCCGAACAATTCTGCTACGTTTGTGCTGGTTTGTGCTGGTGTCAAACGTTAGTGCTACGTTTGTGCAGCAAAAATTTTTGTTTGTGCTGCTATAATTTTTAAGGTATGTTCAGGTGTTTGAGGTGTTTAGGATGAACTGGTAAAAAACAAACCTAGTGACACTTCCCTGGTTTGATCACCAGGGGGAGCTAGCAAACACATTGTACTTTGGAAGAAATGAACTCTGATGACCTCTGCAAAAAAGTATGAATATATTAAAAATGATAGCTGCACAAACCAGCACAAACGTAGCACTAACGTTTGACACCAGTTTTGTTTGATTCGGTCAATTTGTTCATATATTCAAAACAAAAGCAGCACAAACAAAAATTTGAGCAGCACAAACCAGCACAAACGTAGCAGAATTGTTCGGTCCCAGTTTTGTTTGATTTGGGCAACGTGGGGGGGCTGGTTGACCTCTGATGACCTCTGGAAACTTTCATTAAAATCTTAAAAACGATAGTGGCACAAACGAAAATTTCTGCTGCACAAACGTAGCACAAACGTTTGACACCAATTTTGTTTGATTTGAACAAGGTGGGGGGGCCAACTTCACTCAGGTGTGTATTTGGTGCTGGTGAACTGTACTCCTGGAGGCTCTCCCATATCTGCTAGCTGAATATGGTGTGCTGCTATTTGTACGTCATACTGTGTTACACTAGTGAAAATGTTTATTGTACTTCTAGGAGGAGGCAGTGGATTTATTGGCCAGTCATTGTCACAGTTACTGAAAAATAGAGGTCATCAGGTCACTATAATTTCCCGCCAACCAGGACAACAGAAAATCACTTGGGTAAGGAAAAGGACCAACATATTTACTCTTGTTAGTTTATAATTTGTTTACGCACTAACAATTTGGGGATTAAAGTGGTCTTGGCCATATCGGCAGTGCAGAGTCCGCTCCCATTCACTTCAAAGCTTACAGTACCCTGGAACCGCCGCAGTGGACATTTTTGTCTGCTTCTACTTCTGCTCTATGTGTAGTTGATCATACAGATGATCAAAGGTATTTTACCAAATGGACTATTTATGACATATACACCAAAAATAGAGGATAGATGCACATTCTACCTACCTATGTACCTCTGCTGACCTCCCTCCCGCAGCCTGGCAGAATGGAGTGTGCCTATAGTGATGTCTTTCACAATTGAGCCGGCTCTTAGGTGGATGGAGGATGACTCAATTATCCTCGATCCCCTATATCAGGGTGGGGGGGGGGGGGGTAGACTTGTGGCACTCGGAGTCCTCTCAGTGGGCATTCAGGCTAGAACAGCGCTCATGAGACAGGCCTTAAGAGACCCTCCTAGAATTCCTGGTAGCCCAGAACATGCCATGCTCAGCGTTATTTCAAAGTGAAGATTCCTGCTTCACCTGGGACTACAGGAAGATAGAGAACATGTGGACAGGGTCAGATTATCATTGGAGCTCTTGCTCTCAGTAATATTGGCTTCCTCAGCACCCTAAGAAGATTGTAATAAGTTACTGTTAGAATTGCTGTTTTGGCACTTTGCAATAAATAAGTGGTTTTGGGTTGCAGTTTAGCCACCAGGATCACGGCCATATATGGTTATCCTTGCACCTACAAGGGGAATGCATGCTTCTTTTCTTTAACTGGCGTTTACTGTTTGTATTGAGATTCTCAATAATAAAGTAAATAGGGAGCAGTCCAGTAGATAACTGGCTCTTCTTTGTGAGCTGAGCCAAATGATGGAGCTAACTGAAAAGAGACGGAATGCTCATCATTTGCATCGATTCAACTCTATCAAAGCAAGGAGAAGACAAGACTATTCTTTCAGCGCTCCCATAGACTATTTTTAGCCTGGCTGTGGAAAGGGAATCGGTGGACCTCCATTCCGAAGAAAGGCTCAGGTCTTAGAGGGTGGACCCACATGTATCCTCTCTCTATGACATAAATAGTGAAGATGGGAAAATCCCTACAGTAGGGAACAGAAATCCTATTCAGTTCATTAGAAATCTGTAAATGTAAGATGTGAGCAGTAAGATGTATCTGATTCATTTCAAAAATTGCTAAATGGGTGAATCGCTTTATTTTTAATACATCCCTAGTTTCCATATCTTTGCTTGCTCTCTGTGAATAGAAGTAAATTAAATCCAGAGGTGCTCAGTCCTGATCATGCTTAATGGCATGATATGGTGGAAGTAATTTTTTTTATTGTTTTGGTCTCATAGGCAGATGTTTCCAAAAATGGTTTGCCCATTTGTGATGCAGTTGTAAACCTAGCTGGTGAAAATGTATTGAACCCCCTGAAAAGGTGAGACATAACAGTGAAATATTGTTATCGTTTATTAATTCCATTCTGATACTAGATGTAAATATGGTGAATGGGTATATGTGCTGTTATGCGCTGTATTGTGCTCTTATTTGTTGTGTTTATATCAGATTTTTATTTACAAATTTAAATACGGTGATTATCTTGCCAAATTATTTATTTTAAGGATTTTGCCCCCATTTTCAATCTGCAGCTGTTGCTACGGTGGTACTATCTGAGTGAGACGCTATATTGTTTATTTTTATAAGGGGCATTACCATGTTAAAGAGAACCTGTCACCAAGGAATTCCCCCACAAACCATAAAAAGACTTTAATTTATGTCCTCAATATGGAGGCGGGGAGCTGCACTGTACAGTCATGGAGGCGGGGAGCTGCACTGTACAATCTGTATACTCTTTCGGACTCTGACACTGCTAACCAGGCTGAAGAAATTCCTGAGGGTGTGATGAGGGGGAGGTGAGCTAAAAGGCTCTGCTTGTATCATTTACCACTCCTTCAGGAAGGTGGGTATAGAGAGGGAGCTGGCTGTGTGAAAAGGAATCAACTTTCCTCCTCGCTAGTCAATGAGGGGGGCTGGGTCAGCAGTGTCAGCGACAGTGAAAAGGGTTAGCTTAATAATAATAATTCATTTATTTATATAGCACACACAGATTACGCCGCACTACACAGAGCTTGCCAGATCAGTCATCAGTCACAATCTAATCAACCTACCAGTATGTTTTGGAGTGTGGGAGGAAACTGGAGGACCAGGAAGAAACCAACACAAACATTCAAACTTTTTAAAGATGACTGTATACTGTAGCTCTCCATTTCCATGACTAGAACAGAAGACATCAATAAAGGTGTTTTTTTTTTTTTTTTTTTTTAAATGATGGCTCTAATCCCATGGATAGAGGCATCAGTGAACATCTATAAAGACAATGAAAAGGTACTCTCTTTAGTGACCAGGGCGGGTTCACTCAGTATGCTGCCCTGGGTAAAATTAACCTTTTCGCTAATATCATCCAAAATATTTTTAGAACAATTTTATCTCACGGGTCACTCAAAAGATTACAGTCCTTTTTACAAGACTATACCAAAAAATATACCAAAAATGGTTATAGAGTTATTTATTATAAAAATGTATTAAAGTTATTACCAAGAAAAAGTTATATAGATCTTAAATGTCTTAACGAACTTACTGGTCAGGCCAAAAGAGGGGGACTGGCTGATAAAAGGAGACCTGGCATCCATTGAACACCCAATGCGTTTTCCTGCACATAGTTGTCTATTAACCATGTGAGGGAAAACAACGCATGCTCAGTGAGGTGCATTGCGCCGCTGCTTGCTGCCCATATCGGCAATACAAAGCTCACTGCCCAAGCACAAAGTTTTCTTGTGCGGTGAGCCAACATTATTAGTGGGTGGGTCAGGACGGGGAGGATGTGGGAGGGGGTTTGATTGCATCATGTAGAGTGGGGCGCCGAGTCCATCTATTATGCAAACGAGCACACTAGAATTTGAATGCTCAGCCCCTAGGACTTCACTGCAGATGGTGGCAGGGAGCCAGGTAAATTTGGATAATCCATATTTCGCTAACAAAGTAAGCCACACATTTCATAAAAACATTGTTGCGATCTACAGTATAGTCTCTATGGCAGTGGTGGCGAACCTATGGCACTCAGAGCCCTTTCTATGGGCACTCAGGCCATCACCTCAGGACAGAGTTCACCAAACATTGAATCCTGCAGTCCAAGGCAAATTAAGAGATGCTGCTCCCAGTGCTATTCGACACTTCGTTGGCTGTTTGTAACTGTGGGAAAAGTGAGAAGGGTTTTTACAGAACTGCATTATCTTTGGAGGTCATCATGCTGGACCCGACCATTCTTCCTCTACAGAGAGACCCTGGAAAGAAGCTACAATGATAATCTGAATTTCTTTCAGATTTCCTTCTTTGAACTAGTGGCCTCAGGGGGCCGATACAATTGAAAGATATGAAAGAACAGGTAGCAATAAGTTACTGTATAAATTTCATGTTGGCACTTCACGGTAAATAAGTGGATTTCGGTTGTAGTTTGGGCACTCTGTCTCTAAAAGGTTCACCATCACTGGTCTATGGAAACCTGTCACCAGTTCCCTCTAAGCTCTGATTTTAAATAAATATGGATATGAAAGTGCCAGCGAACTGTGAAAATATGGAAGATGAGAATAGGCGTCAACTAGTGTCCCTTAAAGGACACTAGGAAAAGTAAAGGCAAAATTTGGACAAAGAATAGAGATTATTGCAGACATTGGTTGTCTAATGGGACATATTTGTATTTTATCCTAGATGGACTGAGCAATTCAAGCAGGAAGTTACTGCGAGCAGGATTGAAACTACACGCACTATTACCCAAGCTATAAGGCACTCTTCAAGCCCCCCACATACTTGGGTTGTAGTAACCGGAGTAGGTGAGCTGTGATAAGGTAACACAATAAACATTCTCTGCAGAAACCTATCACACTTACTTCCTATTTATCCCATTTGCCCCTCCTAAGGATATTATCCACCCAGTCAGACCCAGCAGTATACTGAAGACAGCCTTGGTGGTAATTCAGATTTTTTGTCCCGCCTTGTGAGAGACTGGGAAAGTGCAGCGGAGCTGCCTGGTACTAAGGGAAAGACTGCAACTCGACTGGTAAAAGTACGAACAGGTAGGTCCATTATGTAAGACAAATATTATGGGGGAGATTTATCACTGCTTCTATGGCAGTTTTCTGGCATAGAAGCAGTGAAATAATTACAAATTCTTGCGCATTAAATGTGTGATTAAAATAGCGAATACACCACCTCATGCCATGTGCGTGTATAGGGGGCCTAGAGGGGCGCGCTGGCTGGTGGAGAGGGAAGACACAGGGCGTTCCTGCCCGTGCCTGCGATCTTTCAAAAAATTAACAAACTTTTGTTTGTTGTTTTTTTATGCAAAACTATGGCAGGTCGGACCTAAGCCTCTTGATGTATCTGGCGCAACAAAGTGGGTGTGGTCGCTATCACATGCCGCTGCAGGAGCACCGGCATATGATTAATCTCTCTGAATGAATGTCTGTACTTTTTTTAATGAAACCATACAGAGTATCTTGTAGCCTCAGTAGTTTGGGTGCTGGATATGTTTTGCGTACTGCCTGTGAAATGGTTCTTAACATGATTCACTCTTTCCCCTGTCTACTAGGTGTTGTATTGGGTCGAAATGGTGGTGCTCTTCCGACAATGCTATGGCCTTTCTGGTTCTGTCTTGGTGGTGTACTTGGTTCTGGGAAGCAGCCATTTCCTTGGATTCACATAGAAGACCTATGCAGACTTTTATGTCACACCATTGAGCAGGAAGGAAAAGTTAGCGGTATCCTGAATGCAGTATCGCCCTCTGCAGTTACTGATACCAATGCATCCTTCACAGGTGCCTTAAGCAAAGCAATGGGACGCCCAGCCTTACTATTCACTCCAGCCTTTGCTGTCCAAATGCTGTTTGGGAGTGATAGAGCACCAATGCTGCTTGAGGGTCAGCGAGTAATCCCACAACGGACTCTGCAAAGTGGATTCTCCTTTCTATATCCAAACCTAGACTCGGCCCTTAATCAACTTTTGCGTTAAAAATCAATCAATAAAGTGTACACCTTAAGCTGTTATTTTACCTTGCTCTACATATTTAACAAGTCTCTATTGCATTTACTATACAGTTTATTAAAGTGTTTTGTTCTACAGCTATAGTTGCTGTACAGGTCGTGTCTAGTGCCAGAGGAAGTGATGATAATTGAGGTTCGATATAACACCTGGGGCCTCACTATGACAAAATGTACACACAAGACAAAAATCTACTAATCCTACAGCTGAAGCACTAGGGCTGCAATGTAATATTGTTTAACTTCAAGAGGCTACACTATGGTACCAGCTGTAAAAAATACTATCCCAGAAATTGTAAATACCACAGTGAAGCACAGTGGCAACCCTGTCCTACAAAAGCTTCACAGGTATCACAGGAAAATGTCCTGCACCTATTGAAGCATCTGACATCACTAAAAACTCGGCCTCTTTCTGTGGTGTACCTTTTTAATCTTTAATCTATTCCCCACACCATGACACCAGCAGCCTGAACCGTTGATACAAGGCAGGATGGATCCATGCTTTCATGTTGTTGACGCCAAATTCTGACCCTACCATCCAAATGTCGCAGCAGAAATCGAGACTCATCAGACCAGGCAACGTTTTTCCAATCTTCTACTGTCCAATTTCGACGAGCTTGTGCAAATTGTAGCCTCAGTTTCCGGTTCGTAGCTGAAAGGAGTGGCATTCGGTGTGGTCTTCTGCTGCTGTAGCCCATCTGCCTCAAAGTTCGACGTACTGTGCGTTCAGAGATGCTCTTCTGCCTACCTTGGTTGTAACGGGTGGCGATTTGAGTCACTGTTGCCTTTCTATCAGCTCAAACCAGTCTGCCCATTCTCCTCTGACCTCTGGCATCAACAAGGCATTTCCGCCCACAGAACTGCCGCTCACTGGATGTTTTTTCTTTTTCGGACCATTCTCTGTAAACCCTAGAGATGGTTGTGTGTGAAAATCCCAGTAGATCAGCAGTTTCTGAAATACTCAGACCAGCCCTTCTGGCACCAACAACCATGCCATGTTCAAAGGCACTCAAATCACCTTTCTTCCCCATACTGATGCTCGGTTTGAACTGCAGGAGATTGTTTTGACCATGTCTACATGCCTAAATGCACTGAGTTGCCGCCATGTGATTGGCTGATTAGAAATTAAGTGTTAACGAGCAGTTGGACAGGTGTACCTAATAAAGTGCCTGGTGAGTGTATATGGAGCTGTTGGAAATTGCCAAACGTCGCGCTCACAGATCTCTTTCAGCTCCATAAGGATTAATGGAGCAGAACGGTCATGCACGGCCGTCTGCTCCATTTCTCTGATGGAGCAACAAGGGGTCCGACAGGTGTGTGGGACCCCTCGTTTTTGTGATCTGTGGGGGTCTCATCACTGAAACCCCCACCGATCAGCAAGTTATGACCTATCCAGAGGATAGGGCCTAACTTATGTTCATGGGAAAACCCCTTTAAGCTCTATATACTTTGGATTTGTATCAATCCTATCATAGGATGCCATTCTTGTTGTCATCAGGAAAAGGGTGGCATTAAAGAAATTTTGTCTTTTGATTTATTGCATGCATCAATACCTGCTATAACTAAGGGGTTTTTTTCCTAATGGGATTTAAATGAGTAAAGTAAAAGCTGCTGCTGGATTCTGTTCAAGTGTATGGAGTCTATCCTGCGCAATCCTTGCATTGGGAGAGGATAAAGGAAAGCTGGGCTTCTTTCACTGTGGCATATATGCATTCATTATCAGTTTATCCCTTTCCTCACCACTGCTGTACTACCCTGTTTCCCCGAAATAAGACAGTGTCCTATATTAAATTTTGCTACTAAAGAATTGCCCAGGTCTTGTTTTAAGGGGATGCCTTATTTTTCGATGTACAAGAATTTATTGTTGAGCAAACAAAATCAACATTTATTAATATACTGTAGTCATTACATCACAAACCTCAGCATAACCAGACAAACTCTGAATTCCATCAAGAATTTCTTGTGACTCTACTTACATGAACAACAATCTATGCTACATTTGCCGGTCCCAGTATTTTTAGGCAGTTGTATCATCACCTTCTGGAATCTCCTCATAAATCCCCAAACCCTGAATTTCATGCTAAATTTCTTGTGATTCCAGTCCCAAGAGTGTGTTGATCATGCGATGCAGTGTGTCTCTAAGCTCTATTCTGCAGGCGTATCCCTCATCCCCCTCCCTTTTGGATAAGACATCCTCTGCTCTGCACTGTGGCAGAGAGGTGGGAACGAGAGAGAAGCCAGCAGACAAGAACTGAGAGAAATGATGCCAGCGCCGTATGTGATGTTAAAGGGAACCTGTCACTAGGGACCTAATTTTCACTAAAGACAAGTTAAAGAATCTTATTACACCTGCAGTGCAAATATTTTTTTTTCTGCCTTTTCTAAGCATTTGCATTACAATATAATTGTGTGTTATAACTTACTCTTGCACCCTGACAAAATCCTGTGGTAGTCACAGGGGCTGCACTTTGTCAAAAAAACAACATGTGCCTTGTCTGTGTTACTCACTCCTCAGAGCTTGGCCCCCACCTTTGTGCTTCTGTACAGCTCCAGCTCCTTTTCAGAGGTCACAGCCTGGTGAGATGACATCAGTGGGGGAGGCACAAGCTGCATAAGAGCACAAAGATGGAGGCAGCATGCAGCTCAGACAAGTCACATGTTGAAATGCATCCAAACCAAAGCCCAACCCCTGTGACTACCCCAGGATTTTCTCAGGATGCAAGAGTAAGTTATAACACACAATTATATTGTAATGCAAATACGTAGAAAAGGCAGAGGCATTTTTGCACTGCAGGTGTCATGGGCTTTTACAATTTGTCTTTAGTGAAAATGAGATCCCTGGTTACAGGTTACCTTTAAAGGAACACATGGACCGGAAGTGGGGCATGCTGAGAGAAGGAGCCTGTCCGGAAGACTAAAGGTCTTGCTGGGCGGTAAGTTTAAAAAGTGAGTATATCCATCTTGAGCTGAGATCTCTTGTCTCATTCCCTTGCTGGAACCTGTGTGTGGTCTATGTGTGTGAACTACAGATGGACCTGGATGTGCTCTGTCCCACTATCTGTGAGGGCCCAAGTTATGATGGTGGATCTGTGTTTTCCATAGCGTCCCCCATGACGGCCCCAACTGGAGGATGACCCTTGACCTCTGTAGGGACAGGAAGCAGAGAGGTTAAATACCCCACCCCGGCATCCGTACACCAGTGGCTTCCTGTCCCTACACAGGGCAGGGAGTAGAGAGAAGTCTCTCCTCATCCCCAGTAGTTGGGACGGTGAGGGGGGACCAGTGTGGCGCAGGGAATCGTCCCTTACCCTAAGGCAGTCTCGGCCTCGATCGGACTTCGGTCCTTTCCTCTGCCACAAGACAGAGATGCCTTCTTCTCCGGCTCTGCCCGCGGCTCTGCGCAGCTAAGGACACCCGGAGCGTGTCCATCGCGGAAGTCACGTGGGCCGTCCGCCGTCCGACTCTGGTGACGACTTCCGCCGGAAATGACGGGACCGGATGTGACGTCACGATGGCGCGACCCGGAAGCAGGAGCGTGGAGCGGTAAGCTTGAAAAAGCAGGTATTCACGTTGATCTGAGGTCTAATAGTCGCACTCTGGTCCTGACGAGAGTAGTCGCTAAAATCGGACGCTATTCTGAGCATTTTCCAGCCAACAAGGTCGGTTAACATGCTGTATGGTTGCCTCATTTGTGTCATTTGTGTCATATGTGTTATATACAATTCAGGTCTATATAGACATGTGTATATCTTTCTTAGGGGCTTGTGCTGTGTAACCCTCAAGATACCTCAGTTACTCCCTTGTTATATTCCACTTGGTTAAATGTCACAGTCTATCTCACATTTCTATAAATGT
Source organism: Engystomops pustulosus (assembly GCA_019512145.1). NCBI lineage: Eukaryota > Metazoa > Chordata > Amphibia > Anura > Leptodactylidae > Engystomops > Engystomops pustulosus. Next base: position 46,707,751 of record CM033651.1, read on the forward strand.
TTAGGCTTGCTGATATCAGTGGTCCCACAATTGGGAATATGGAGACACATGGCATGGAGGCTTCGAGTCTGGACCTCATATCCTTGAACCCTGTAAGTAGGGTCAATTGGGGATAGGGTGGTGGGTCACCCACATGTCCCTATATTATCACATGAGGTGTCGGTTAAGGACTAATTACCTCTCCTTCTCCTTGGCAGGAGCCCAGGGAAAAGGAGAAGGATAAAGGGAGAGCTAAAGATCAGTCCGGCACAAAGAAAACCACTTCCAAAAAGTGTAATATGTGCTTAGAGAAACTCCCTACGGACTATAAAAAGCCGGTCTGTAAAACCTGCGTAGATAATCTACTCAGAGAAGAGAGAACCTCATTTGTGGATGAAATGCGTAGTTTTATCAGGGAAGAAGTTAAAACATCTATAGCATCATCCATAACAGCTTTCACACCTCAAGAGCCTCCACATAAAAAACAAAGAGTTATAGAATCCATGTCGGATTATACATCAGACTCAGAGGGGACCAAGGAGTCTATGGATATGGAGCCAGGTCCCTCAAATTCAGCAAGTAAAATGGAGTCGAGATATTTGTTAGCATCCGAAGATCTGGAACCCTTACTAAAAGCTATGAGGGATACCCTCAAAATTGAGGAAATAGAAGAGACCAAATCTATTCAGGATGAATTGTTCGGACTTCTTAAAGTTAAGAAGAGGCGAGTGTTTCCCATAAATGACACTCTTAAGGAACTAATACTAGAAGAATGGAGAGAACCGGAGAACAAAATCTCCATATCTAGAGAATTTAAAAATCGTCTGTCCTTTGATGAAACAGAAGCCAAAATTTGGAACGCTACCCCTAAAGTAGACATCCAGGTCACAAAAATGACCAAGAAGACGGACCTCCCGTTTGAGGATGCAATCCAGTTAAGAGATCCCCTGGATAGAAAGGCGGACAGCCTTCTAAAGAAGACATGGGAGTGTGCCATGTTGAATCTAAAATCAAATATTGCCACAACATCCATGGCACGGACTCTCTTTCATTGGATTACCGAACTGGAAGGTCATGTTAGAGATGGTACTCCTAGGGAGATGCTATTAAGTACTGTGAGAAAGTGAGAGGTGTTGTGTGGGAAAACCGCTATCTGTCTTAAGGATGATATGCAACCTGAAGAATCTGAACAGGTACATACGATATCGAAAGTTCAAGATGGAAACAGTGAGCTCGGCAGCAGTTCTGATCCAACCAGGAGCGTCTATGTGTACGATAGATCTGAAGGACGCATATTACCATGTGCCAATACATCAAAAATCTCAAAAATTCCTCCGGAGGCCCGATGGTCCACGTGGCTCTCGATGTTCGGCGGCTCCTCTTCTGTCTTCCCCGCAGCTGGACGCGTGTCTGCCGGCTGATACAACACAGAGAAGACCGAAGACCGGCCGCGGGGAACGGAGCATCAGGAAGCCGCCTGTAAGTGAGTATGAAAGTTTTTTTTATTAATGTGCTTGGCTAAGGGGGCTGGAGGCTGTATACTTAAGGGGGCTGGAGGCTGTATACTTAAGGGGGCTGGCAGGCTGCATACTTAAGGGGGCTGGCAGGCTGCATACTTAAGAGGGCTGGCAGGCTGCATACTTAAAGGGGCTGGCACGCTGCATACTTAAAGGGGCTGGCAGGCTGCATACTTAAGGGGGCTGGCAGGCTGCATACTTAAGGGGGCTGGCAGGCTGCATACTTAAGGGGGCTGGCAGGCTGCATACTTAAGGGGGCTGGCAGGCTGCATACTTAAAGGGGCTGGCAGGCTGCATACTTAAGGGGGCTGGCAGGCTGCATACTTAAAGGGGTTATGCCACGAAACAATTGACTACAAAAAGCTGTCAAAGAGGTTAAAATATTTAAAAAATCTATTTGTAATGGTTACCTGGAATTAAAGATACCTTTCTATTTGTTATTATGATGCGTGTTCAGCCTCTATTCTGCTCCACACAGAAGCAGATGTGGGAGGGGCCAGGCACATGCACAGCACTGACAGCGGCAGTTATTGCACAACTCAGCACTACAGAGCGCTCAGCCTTCAGAGTCTCCTTCCACCTGCTGTGCTCAAATAGTCCCTGCATTTACTGATCCAATAGAAGTCCAATTGAAATGTGTCATACGCCCCATGTTAAAAGTGCACCAAAAAAATGCAGTCTGTCAAAGCAGTGCAGGGGGCACAGATCATGAAGAACGTGCGCCAGAAATCTGAATCGGCGCCCACTGAACACTACACAGGACACGATAGTACACATGTACTATGTATTCTCACAGCATCATGGTCGGTCAGGTTGACATGCATGGCGGAAGTCTAGGTGGTTGCAGGGGAGGCAAACCCCACGTGTATCGTCACTCCAAAGTGCCACTTACCCCTGAGGAAGTCACTTTGAAGTGAGGATACGCATGGAGATTGCTGTCCCTGCATTCTTCTAGACCTCCGACATATTTACACTTTACTGTCCGCCTGACCGACCATGATGCTGTGAGAATACATTGTTTTGCTCTTCTTGTATGCACTGATTGATTGTACAAAATTAGGTGCAATAGTTGTTTTTTTATGACTTTTACTAATAAACTTTTGTATTTTTGCATGTTGATTGAATCTCTTTCTGTGTATTTTGTAAGGAATTGCAACCAAATCAATAGATAGATAGATATGTGATAGATAGATAGATAGGAGATAGATAGATAGGAGATAGATAGATATGTGATAGATAGATAGATAGGAGATAGATAGATAGGAGATAGATAGATAGGAGATAGATAGATAGGAGATAGATAGATGGATATGTGATAGATATGAGATAGATAGATATGTGATAGATAGATATGTGATAGATAGAGAGATATGTGATAGATATGAGATAGATATGTGATAGATATGAGATAGATAGATAGAGAGATATGTGATAGATTTGAGATAGATAGATAGATAGAGAGATATGTGATAGATATGAGATAGAGAGATAGATAGAGAGATAGATAGGAGATAGATATATATGTGATAGATGGATATGTGATAGATAGATAGATATGTGATAGATAGATGGATATGTGCTAGATATGTGATAGATAGATAGATAGATGGATATGTGATAGATAGATAGATGGATATGTGATAGATAGATAGATAGATAAATAGATGGATATGTGATAGATAGATAGATGGATATGTGATAGATAGATAGATAGATAGATGGATGGATATGTGATAGATGGATATGTGATAGATGGATATGTGATAGATAGATAGATGGATATGTGATAGATAGATGGATATGTGATAGATAGAGAGATAAATAGATGACAGCTTCTCACATGTTACTGATCTTTAGGTACTTCCCTGCTAGTCAGGGACAGGGGCCCCTTTGCAGGAGAGCAGTGTAACATGGAGGGACAGTGCATGGAGGAGAGTACAGGAGGAGGACTGCAGGAGAGCAGTGTAACATGGAGGGACAGTGCATGGAGGAGAGTACAGGAGGAGGACTGCAGGACAGCAGGGTAGCATGGAGGGACAGTGCATGGAGGAGAGTACAGGAGGAGGACTGCATCAGGAGAGGTCAGAGCTCAGCCTGTTACTTGTGTTATCTCTGCAGCCTCCTGTGTGACCGGACTAATGGTGGAGGGAGGAAGGGCTGCTACATTGCTATGATCCATGTTAGGGGAGGACTCCTCTGAGCAGACATGTCTGGCTGCAGTTACCTTGTATCTGCTGCTGTAGGCTCCTGTGTAGCTGGTGAGCAGTGGCCATCACAGCACAATCTCTGCCCCTCCTCCTCTCTCACCTCCTATTGGCTGCAGTGTGTCAGGTGATCTCTCAGTGTGCAGAGGAGCTGTGAGCCCGTGGAGTGATTTGTAGTGGAGAACAGCTGACTGACTCCCTGTGCGCAGACTCGGCCAGATCAGCTGTTGCTCAGGACGGGACACAGCTACCACCGGGGGGCGCCAGCAACCAGAACAAAAGGAGTTATCTCAGTAAGCCTGCAGATTTTGTAATAAGTGTAAATGGTGAAAGTACTTTTAACAATGCATTGGACCCAATTACAGCAATGTGCAATGGTGACACAACCCCTTTAAGCAGCAACCAGAACAAAAGGAGTTATCTCAGTAAGCCTGCAGATTTTGTAATAAGTGTAAATGGTGAAAGTACTTTTAACAATGCATTGGACCCAATTACAGCAATGTACAATGGTGACACAACCCCTTTAAGGGGGCTGGCAGGCTGCATACTTCAAGGGGACTGGCTGGCTATGTACTACTGGGGACTTGCTGGCTATATACTGGGAGGCTGTGACCAATGCATTTTCCAACCTCGGCTTATACTCGAGTCAATAGGTTTTCCCAGTTTTTGGTGGTAAAATTAGGGGCCTCGGCTTATACTCGGGTCGGCTTATACTCGAGTATATACGGTAAATACAAAGGATTTACGGGTTGAATAAGAAATAAGCAATAGTGCTAATTAGTCATCTTTATTATGAAAATAGGTTTTTTTTAAATAGCTATTTTTTGTTCAAAAGTAGTTTTGTTAATCATGCTGATCCACAGAATACATTTAGCATATTAATGCACCACAGTGGTTTGTGCAACATTTTTATTCCATTCTCCTTCAAGAAGGACTAAATAAAAATTGATATTAATTTTCCAGCGTAACTCTGTGGTCCTGATGATTTTTACCAAGTTGCCAAGTGATTCCCCCTTTAAAAACAAACAAACTGATGCCTTTACAGGCGGTCCCCTACTTAAGAACACTCGACTTACATACGACCCCTAGTTACAAACGGACCTCTGGATATTGGTAATTTATTCCACTTTAGTCCTAGGCTACAATAAACATCTGTAACAGTTATCACAGGTGTCTGTAATGAAGTTTTAGTGTTAATCCTGGTTCTCATGACAACCCAACATTTTTAAAATCCAATTGTCACAGAGACCAAAAAAGTTCTGTCTGGATCTACAATGATAAAATATACAGTTCCGACTTACATACAAATTCAACTTAAGAACAAACCTACAGACCCTATCTTGTATGTAACCCGGGGACTGCCTGTATTGTGCTTCTTATCCTTTTCTTTAAGGAGTTATGGTATTTTCTGTTGTTTAAAAGCTGTTTGTTAAAAATCTTCAACAAATGACTAACCCTGAATCTGCCCACAGTTTATGTAATTTTCCATGGTAGCACATTTAAAGGGGTTTTCCCAACTTCAGAAGTTATTCCCAATCCACAGAATATGCAATATCTTCCTAATCGGTGAGGGTCCGACAGCTGGGGCCCCCAGCAATCAGGAGAAAAGGATTCTATTTGATCTGATGGATGGAGTGAAAGGCCAAGCATGTGCCCTATCATTCCATTCAGTTCTATGGGATTGGTCAGAGATCGCCTTCTCCTAAATGCAATGGGTCCTGTTCTCATGACCAGTGAGGATACTATCTGTTGGACCGAATAGCAAGTTATTCCTTATCCTGTGGATTGGGGTTAACCACCAAAGTCGGAACCATCTATTTAATCTCTTATTTAACTGGAACCACCCACTTAATTGTCCAAGACTTTATCTGACCTCCAACAATTCTTAGTCTTAGACTGGTGGCAGAATGAATAACATTGGTATGACAATCTTAAGTTGGTAGTTGTAAAGTTGACAAACATAATAGAGGAAATGTAAGGAGGGCTAGGACTATAGTGAACTTTGAGGGTCATCAGTTTGATGAGGTGAGTGGGCAACCATTGAGGTAACTGGTATAGATTAAAGGCATCCACATAGTACATGGATTATTAGAGGAGTCGGGCTGCTGCATTAAGGGTAGATTGTACAGGGAAGAGATCCAAAACCTCGAAATGTATTTAAGCAAAAGTGATAATTTGATTTTGGCTTATTAATGCATTTAACCCCTTTCTGACATGTGATGTAACTGTATGTCACAAGTTGGTTAACAATGTATGAAGTGGGTTCATGGGCTCAGCTCACTCTATGCACAGCAGGTGTTAGCTGCATTCTGCACTGATTGTGGTTGTCAAGCTATCATGGCAACCAATCTACAACCTCTAATGATGTTGTAGGGGGTGCCAAATGGCAGCATTATGGCCGCACCCGTGAGAATTTCAGGTCAACTCATCCATGCTTGGCCGTCTGCTCCATCAGTCTCAGGAGCGGCGAGGGGTCGATCAGACCCCTTGTTCTTGCGATTTGCGGGGTTCTCAGCACTGAGACTCCCACTGGCCCTAACTTGCCTTTGTGGGGAAACCAGTTAAAGCTGTAATCTTCCATTTACTGACTACTCCTGGAGAGTGTACTTCTAGTTTGTAGTTGATGATTACATATTAAATGTTAGTTTTCCCGTTGTTGCTGTTGTAAAACATTTTATGAAATCACTTCCCCAGAGCTATAGAAACTTGCTTTTATTTTCGCTACTGCTTTGTTATGAGCACAAATATTGTTCATGAGCATTCTGGATAAAATGGCATTCTACATGAAAATCTGTAAATGACAGTCATATCACTCCAAAGAAGGCATGCATTAGCTTTGTTCTTCAAGTATCATTTAATTACCATAATAATACTGAAGCCAGCTGTAAGGGGGAGACATTTAGAGCACATCTACAGATATTTTTTCCTTTTCTTTTTTTTTTTTTTTAATACTGCTGCGTAATTTTGCGCACACATGAACATGTGCAGCCCATGGAAGCATGCCCATGTGTCAGCCCAATCCCACAGCACACTTTGTATAGAAGGGGAGTCCTTGTATTATAATGAAATATGATGCATAGATTTCCCATCACGAGACTGCAGCGCCAAAAACTGTAATGGTCGATTCAATGCCAACGCTTCATTTCTGCTGGCAGATGTTAAGTCCTTTCATCATATTTCTGTATGATGCAAGGATTCCCATCCGATGCAGGGTGCGCAGTTCATGCGGTTGGGCCAATGAGCCTGCCATTTCCAAAGGCTGCACAGGTTCGGTTGAAGGCAGCTAACATGGAAAATAACATGGACTTATTGGTTAAAAACTACCACTGCCTGTTGCATTAAGTGTCTGGCAGCTTCTACTAAGGCAAGTAAAATTGTGTTGTGTTCAGCTTTATCTTCAATTTCTCAACCTCCAATTTCTATTTCAGTAGATTTTGAATTGTTAAAATGAATCTGTTCGTTATATAAAGCTGTATAGAGTATTATGTATCAACACTGGAAAGCTGTGTAACCATAACCTGTTATGTGCTTTAATTGGCATCATGACCACTGAAATACACTGGTGTGTGAGATCTCTTTACTAAACACAGCATATTCCCCCCTTCTTCTTTGAGTCTCTGCTATAGTAGGCTACTGTTTGAATGCTGCTGCAGTTACCCGTGGGGAAGGGTCCATGTTCAGTGAAGATATCTCTCACACCAATGCAACAGAGTGATCAAAGTCCAGCTACAGTCCTGGAATATAAATTTTTATATATATATTAATTTTCACTGTTCTTCTGCTAATACACACACACAAAAGATTGTTTACACATCCTTCCAGGGCTTTTACTTAAATGGAACCTGTCATCAGCAATGGGCCTAATAAATCACTACCAGTATATTGTCAAACATTGTAATACTTTCTAGTTTTTCCTTCTTTAAGAAGGAAAACCTTTTATCTGAAACTACACCATCCGATGTGGCGCGCATATAGATAACTAGGTAGTAAAAATGGCAGTTTTCGATTCAATTAAGGGTAACATTTGGTAATAATTTCGAAAACAGCAATTCCTGGAATCATAAGACAATTGTAAACCACCATCAAGTACAATGAATTGTTAATGTGAAAAACTGTTTATCATTGTCATCTTTACAACCGTCTAAAAACACCTAATATCCTCGGTAAAGGGGTTGTGTAGCTCAGTGAATTATAGAATCACCCACGTACAGTACTTATCACGAGAGACTCATTATAGCTCGATTCCAGGATGTTCTATAGTCCAATCCCCTTATAGTCAACAGTAATCGTGTGCAGAAAACAAATTACTGAACCCTCTCACCATTGTAACTGGTGCACAAATCCTCCTAACGTCTCCATTCCATCATTGCATTTCTCATTTGGGACTGAGCCTCCATTTCTCACCTTCCAAAACTTCAACAAACTTTTTTATTCTTCCAGTTACAAAGCTGTCTGATGTATTTTAAATCTGCAATACACATTTTTACTTCATGTGGTGACATTTAATATCTGTTCAATGTATGTAAGATTTAAAATAATCCCAGAAACTATATGAAATTATTTGTGCCGTATCCTCTCGATTCTTTGGGTCACTGTGATCTTAGTCAATACGAATTTATATAGGCAATTCCAGAACTCTTTCATGCTTAGTGTTCAAAGCTGTTTAAAGTGTCATTTGCTGTGCTAGGTCCTGACCTAATCATTATTGGGTTTGTGAGAACTGTAAGACTGGGCGACTTTAAAAACAAAATATATTGTGCAACATGGTGAAAAAACATGCAACTTAATGGAATATATTTTTGATGAATACAATTGGTCAAGAATTTACCCAGACCATTTATGACTCGGGTTTGTAATGTGCCATCAGGGGAAACGGAAGATAGGGTTAGTAGTTTTATTTACTTACAATTTTTTTGTATGATCGCTCAAACAATATTTCACTACCAGTGTATTACATTACTGCTTTCGATGGTTGTTGCAATTTTTTAAACTTCAAAATAAGATTACAATGAGAAATGATGCCAATGTGGTGGCATTTGCCTTCAGGCGAACTTTTCTGAAAATGTTTGTGTAGAATCTGTCAGACTCCTCATTCCATCTTAAGATTCCTGCCCTAATTTTCCACCTAAAATGTATGTAGGGTATTAATCAAAGCTATAATGCCACTTGCTGAAACAGATTTCAGTTTAATGGAAAAGTGATTATCTCACTTTGGTGCAGGTGGAATAAAAGATTGACATACTCCCCTACATAGCTGCAGAAACGTTTTAAGGGAATCCTGTCAGCAATAATTGACCTAATAAACCCTATCAGTAGTGGCCAAGCTGCTGACACCTTCCAGATTACATTTCTTTCATGACCCCAGTGTGGTGGCATCATCCAGAAAATCAATTTTAAGTGATCTGTAACTGGTTGCCTAAAGGAGGGGGATATTTAACACAGAAGTCAAGCTCTCTTCCTCAAAAGCCTCCTTCACTGCTGTAATTGATGGCCCTGCATCCAAGACATCACTAATCTGATCTCCTTTATAAGGCACCTACCACCCCGATTCTACCTATAAAGGTAGAAGGGTGGTAGGGTGGCTGGATTGACGTGATGAATAGCCCTTTTTTTGGGCTAATCCTGCACTTCCCGGGTGTCCGTTTATATAACAAAACTTTATTACATCTATATGCAATTTTCTTTATGTGGCTACTGGGGGCGTGATTAGCCGGACATTAGGCTACAGTCGTGGCTATCCACGCCCAGAGCTGCGTTCCTACTACTCCGCCTACTCAGAAATCCTTTGGCCGTCAAGCTCCTGGTAGCCTGCGCGCCCTAGGCCCGAGTCCCCCCCGGCTACTGCGCATGCGCAGTGTTCCGGCCCCAGAGCGCGCCGCAAAGGCCGGGACCCGGACAGGGCGCGCAGCTACCAGGAGCTGCGCGCCGATATTATCTGGTAGGGGAGTAACGCGGCTACTTGCGTGGAGTAGCCGCGACTATAGCCTCATGTAGCGGCTACTCCGCCCAGTAGCCGCATCAAAAAATTTGCATATAGATGTAATAAATTTTTGTAAAGACGGCCCGGGACGTGAGGATTATCCCAAAAAGGGCTATCTCACGTCCCATCCATCACCTACCCACCCCTTCTACTTTATTGTAGAATCGGGGTGTAGGTGCCCTTTAAGTCTGATGCATGATGTCATCACGAGGAGGAGTGTTCAGAGCTTGAACCTTGACGAGCCAATTTACTACTTCACACTTCAAAGTTGATTTTCTGGATGAATATACCACACTAGACCATTAAGAAGGAACACCCACCACACTGGGTCATGAAAGAAATGTAATCTGGAAGGTGTTCAGCTGCTTGGCAACATACTGATGGGTTATTAGGTCAATTTATGCTGACAGGTTCCCTTTAAAACTTTCTGCAGCTCTGTAGGGGAGTATGTCAATCTTTTATTCCCCCTGCACCAAAGTGAGATACATCACTTTTCCATAAACTGAAATCTGTTTCAGCAAGTGGCAATTATAGCTTTGATTAATGCCCTACATACATTTTTAGGTGAAAATTAGGGCAGGAATCATTAAGAGGATGAGGAGTCTGACAGATTCTAACACAAACACTTTTCAGAAAAGTGGCCTGCAGGGCACAAATGCACACATTTTGGCATCATTCTCATTGTAATCTTATGAAAAAGTCATCAAGTCCGACCTTAAGAATTTTTAAATAAATGTGTTATCCCCATAAAACCTGGACATGTTTTCTCTCCAGAAAGGCATCCGGGCATTCTCTTGAACATTTGTACATAAGGTCTGCCATAACAACCTCCTGCGGCAGAGAGTTCCATAGTCTCAATGCTCTTACAGTAAAGAACTTTGTCTATGGTGATGGTGATCGCCTCTCCTCTAGGTGTAGAGGATTTGCCCCCTGTCGTGGCCGGCCTAGCGTATAAAAAGATCTTCGAGAGATCCTTGCGACGTTCCTTCAGGATTGTTACATGTCATTTTTTTCTAAACTGAATAATCCACAAATTTGGATGACAGGTGTCCTTTAAGCTATTGTTTATTAGAAGTTATATCTACCGTATTTTTGTTCGGACTATGAGACGCTTCTTAATTACAGGACGCACCCCAGATTTAGGATTCAAAAAATGGAAAAAATGATTTTAACACCAATTAAAAATATCCTGTTGGTCGCCACTAAAGCACAGCACACACAGAAATTACATTACACCACTCAGCTCTGCATAATCCATCCAACTACAAACACAGCTAAGCTGACACACACTGGCCAACCTATACCACTCAGCCCCACACAAAAACTCGGCTCACTACACACAATCAGTTCACTATACAAACACACAGCTCACCTATATGCAGCTGCTCACCCCTATGCCACTCTGTTCAGCTATATACACACACACACACACACGCGTTACACATACACATACATACATTACTACACCCATTCTCCTTCTTCTAACCTGTCCCAGCGCTGCATGGCAGTATGAGACGTGTGGTGATGTAAAGGAATCATGGAATCAGTCACAGGTGGTACCTGTAGCGAAGAGAGCAGTACGGAGGCTCCAGCATATGGAGATGGGGCAGCTCTGTATCGGGCATCACCCGACTCCCTTTCAGTGCTCCACTGGGCATGTGGATCCTCCTGACCCGGATATGAGACACAGGGACTTTTAGCAAGATTTTTATTGCTAAAAGTGCGTGTTTGTTATAGTCCAGAAAGAAAATACGGTTATATCAAAAGTGAAGAGGCCAGCACGCCAAGTAGTGTTGAAAGGGGGTGAACCTTGTATACCCATGAACCGCGATGTTTAGGTGTGGAGTTTACACATTTCTCAAGTATTAAATGTTGTGCAGGTGTCCAAGATTAAAGACCAAACCATTCATTGATTGGTCAGTGCGTAAAAGTGAGCAAATACATGATAGAATGTGAAAAAAATTACATCGAAATACTTCAGAATATCATTTTTGTGAAGTCCTAAAGTGTCTAGGTACATTGTGCAAGAAAATTTGACAGTGAACAAATTAAAGTGCATAGTGCTTTTTTGGTATAAAACAGGATCACCCGTCTGCTTAGACCCAATCCACGTCTCCTAACATTATTCATGATTTGTTAGTTTACACCGAGGCATCTAGAGGATGTACGACCCTTGTCATTAAATGTTGAGATGAAACAGCTGGTTCGCATTACGCAGAACCGGAAGTGACTCACCGTCGAGGCGGCCTGGACGTACATACTAAACAGAGACCAACAGGGCAGGCCAGCCTGTACATACTAAACAGAGGCCAACAGGGAAGAAGCCATCTGTACATACTCAACAGAGACAAACAGGGGGCATCGCCAGATTTTTACATACTAACAGAAACCAACAGGGCAGAGCCATCCGTAATACTAACAGAAGAGACCACAGGGGCAGAAGCCTCCTGTACTACTAACAGAGACAACAGGGCATCGCCAGCTGTACTACAAAAGAGACCAAACAGGGCAGAGCCATCCCTGTTACATACGAACAGAGACCAAAAGGGCAGCGCCAGCCTGTACATACATAACAGAGACAACAGGGCAGAGCCATCCGGTAGCATATAACAGAGACCAAACAGGGCATCGCCAGCTGTACATACTACAGGAAACACAGGAGAGCCTTCCTGTATATACTAACAGAGAAATCAACAGGGCCTCGCCAGCTTTCCATATAACAGGGACCAACAGGGCAGAGCCATCCTGTACATACTAAAGAGACCAAACAGGGCAGCGCCAGCCTTACATACTAACAGCAGAGACCAACAGGGATGAGCCATCCTGAATACTAACAGAGACCAAACAGGGCCAGCGCCAGCCTGTACATCTACAGAGGACCAACAGGGGCAGAGCCATCCTTACATATAACAGAGATATGAGAAGATGCCGCAGCAAAACAGCTCAGGGACACCCTGCATCATGTAAACCATGATGACAGTACTGCACACGTGAATTCCTCCTTAAGAAGCACCCCTGGTGTAAACCATTCTGTACAACGGAAAATTTATAAAGGGTTGTAGGGAAAAAGAAAACTTTACCCTTGTTAAAATTCTATCATGTAAACCATAATTCCTGGGTTAAATGTTGGACTGGTGTGAAAATTTTATCACCCACACAGTCCAATACCTCAGACCTCAAAGATAAACCTACTGTATGATCAATCATAAATTGACGTGTGAATTGCATATTTTGTATAGGGATATAGGAAATTGTAGCAGAGCCTCTGCAAGTGTGAGGAAACTAAGCACTGGATTCTTGAAGTTCTTTTTCCCTCCCCCTCTCGCTTATCATGGTGCACAGTTTGTACAAATATACATGTATCCTGCATCCTACTCTGACACCGAGATTGAAATTTGAAGATTGTCAAAAACATATCGCAGCTAACAATTGGGGCAGATTACTCTAGCCGGTCCATCGCAATCCAGCGGCGCGTTCTCTGAGGAGGATTCGGGGTCTGGCCTGGCTTCACAAGGCCGTTCCTCTGACGTCCACCAGAATATAAAAAAGCCTTATAAGGTGTCTAAACTACACAGATGCGCCGTAATAGTAAAAGTAAAGTAAGGTTTTTTTAAAAGAAATAATAATAAAAACACCCAAAAATTCAGATACCCCCTTCCCAGAACTGATATGCTACTTAACCCATTACGCCGAAGCCACAGTTCACCTTTCCGACACGGCACATTTTTTCACATCTGCCCGTGTCACTATAAGTGGTCATAACTTGGAAGCTTTTAACATAAGCCAAGGATTTTAAAATTGTTTTTCTCGTGACACATTGTACTTCATGGTTAGTTAAAAACATTTTGGTGGTATGTTTCTGCATTTATTTATGAGAAAATCAGATATTTGGTGATGAAAATTGAAAAGTGGGAAAAATAGACAAATTTTCGAAATTCAAAATGTTATTACTTTTTTCCACACCTGTAAGTATAACACCAAAAAACACATAATACTGACATTCACCGAATGCTCTACTTTATGGACTCAGGGGTTTTTTATGCATACTCTTATTTTGTAAGATGTTATGGGGCTTGAAACGTTCAGGTGCAATTTTTCACAGTTTCTTAAAAAAAGCTAAAAAAGCCTGCCTATTGAGGACATGCTCAGGTTTAGGTCTCTTGGAGAGGCCTAAATAAAAGGTAAAACCCCATAAATTACCCCATTATAAGAAACTACACCATCAACGTACATAAAACAAAAACAAAAAACTTTTTATGAAGTTTGTTAACCCTTGAATTGGTTTACAGGGGTTATAACAAAATTGCATTGCAATTTCGAAATAAATTTTTGTGGCTAAATGAATGTGGTTTTCTAAAATGTACAATTCTAGTGGATAAAATACCAAAATGCTCCACAATTGATAACCAATCCCTCCCGCCGTATAACAATACCCATTTTTTATGTGGTCGGTAACTGCTGTATGGGCCACGCCCGGGCATCGAGGGGGAGCTGCGCCGTTCAAGCAGATTATGCATTGTCACTTTATAATGGCATATACAATTTTATTTTTTGGCAATTTGGACATATAAGGGATCGTACTTTTGCGAACAGGAGATGTACTTTACAAATACTTCATTAAGTGGGTCTGTAGCTTTTTGATGCGGATTTTATTAACTCTTAATGTATGAAAGAAATAAAAAAATTGTCAATTTTGATTCTTTTTTGTTTTATATTTTGGGGGTCGCTAAACCATAAACTAAACATTTGTGTTACCTATATATTTTTATTATTATATAGATCACTACGATTACAGTGATTACCTCATTATATCGTTTTTTTGAATATATTTACAATTTTCAGGGGAAAAAAAACGAATTAGAAAGAAAATCTCATTTGTTTTGACATCACATCGTTTTCGAGATATATCTTTTAATATTTTTGTTGACAGAGAATGGTTTAAGGCTTATCTTTACGTGTTAGTGTCGTTTTCAGTGCATACCCAGTTTGGTAACAATCATACCTTTTTTCTTCACATGCTCCTTTCTTTGGAACATTTTTGTGAAGGGATTTTTTTTAAATTTACATTTTTGGCGAGTTTTTCAGGTTGTTGTTTTTAAGGCGTTCACCGTAGGGTCCACTATCGCTTGTTCAAGCTATCTGCACCTAATACTGTGGCATGCTCAGATGTGTCACAGCCGGGTCCTGCTACAAGCAGGACCCGGTCTTCACAACGGAGATCACGCAGCCCCAGGCAGGGGCAGTCCAGGGGGCTGCGATTGGAGCCTACACCCCCGGTAAGCCGCCGCGGGGGGTTTGTGTTTTTTCCCAATTACAGTCAAAGCCCATGACACGCCGCGGTCAGCACCGTCGCGGGTGTTTGTTCGTGTTAGGGGTTAACAACCGCAATAGGAGAAATCCTCGATTCGCGGGTGTTAGAGCGGGCGGTGTCGGCTATTAATATGTAAGCCAGACACATGCAGAGATTTGGCGCGGGCTCGTTCTGGAGCTGGCGCCAGAAGCATGACGTACTATACTGCATTTGCGGAACGCACTTCCGACCATGCAGTCATAGTACTTAAGGAAGGGGTAATAAACAGTAAAAATCATTCCAACGCATCGGTATCGCTTTGCGTATAAAATGCTACGATCCTATCAAAATATAATAAGTTTTTTACGCGTTCATCCTGATAAACAGGAAAAAGCGCCCCCCAAAGTAAAAAAATGCACTTTTTTGCATTTGAAAAATTAAAAAAAATTCAATAAAAAAAAGAGATCAAAAGGTCGTACAGTCCAAAAAAAATTGTTACAGGAGGCAGGAGGTTTTCATTTTTTGTAAATGTATGAAAACCTGTACAAAAATTATTATAACATTAAATAAAACATTATAAAAGCTATACAAATTTGGTAACCCTGTAATTGAACCGACCCAAAAAGTAAAGTAGACATGTAATTTTGGGCATTTTTGTTTAAATCCCACTCTACAAGAAAACGGACCGCAATAAGATTTTTCAACAATTTAAATGTATTTGAATGTTTTCTCCGCCTTCCATTACACAGCATAGAATATTTAATACGTCACTTTGTTACACAGAAAATAAGCCTCACACAGATCTGTACATGGAAAAAAAAAAAAAGTTATAGATTTTGAAGGTGGGAGTAAAAAATAGAAAAGAGAAGAAGGCCAGGCGACGCTTAAGGGGTAAAATAATAGGTGTCACTGAAAATAAAACTCGTGCTTATTTTAGTATGTAAGAAAGTTTTTAAATAATAATGGATTTTTTGGGAAATAAAATACCTAACTTCATCCATGGTTGACATCATGGGTGGGGCTGGGCTCTTGGGCTTCAGGTCAGTAGCAGCCCATCCCCTACTCCATGGCGGCTTCGATTTGAGATGGAGGCTGGTTAGATCCAACAGAGATGTATGAATAGAATCTGGTAATTTAATCATTCACTGGAAAAAACATTTTGAGGACCCAACAATCTATAGTAAAATATTTAATAGGCTAAGGACAGATTGTAAGAAACTTTATTTAAGGTAGAATTGTTTAGACTGTTGTTACTGTTCATGTAATCCTGTTTTCGCATAGCGTCCCCCATGAGGGCCCCAATGGAGGAGGACCCTGACCTCTGTAGGGACAGGAAGCAGAGAGGGTTAAAACCCCCACCCGGCTCCGTACACCAGTTGGCTTCCGTCCCTACACAGGGCAGGAGTAGAGAAGAGAAGATCCTCCTCATCCCCAGTAGTGGGACGTGAAGGGGGGACCAGTGTGGCGCAGGGAATCGTCCCTACCCTAGGAAGTCTCGGACTCGATCGGACTTCGGTCCTTCCTCTGCCAAAAGACAGAGAATGCCTCTTCTCCGGCTCTGCCCGCGGATCTGCCCGCAGCTAAGGACACCCGGAGCGTGTTCCATCGCGAGGTCACGTGGGCCTGCCGCCGTCCGACTCTGGTGACGGAACTTCCGCCGGAAAATGACGGGACCGGATGTGACGTCACGATGGCCGCGACCCGGAAGCAGGAGCGTGGAGGGTAAGCTTGAAAAGCAGGGTATTCACGTTGATCTGAAGGTCTAATAGTGAACTCTGGTACTGACGAGGTAGTCGCTAGATCGGACGCTATTATGAGATTTTCCAGCCAACAAGGTCGGTAACATGCGTATGGTTGCCTCATATGTGCATATGTGTATATACAATTCAGGTCTATATAGACATGGTTATATCTTTCTTAGGGGCTTGTGCTGATAACCCTCAAGATCCCTCAGGTAAAAACCTCCCTTGTTATATTCCACTTCGAATAAATGTCCCAGTCTATCTACATTTCTATAAATGTTTAGGCTTGCTGATATCAGCTGCGTCCCAACAATTGGGAATATGGAGACACAGGGCAAGGAGGGCTTCAAGTCTGGACTCATATCCTGAACCCTGGAAGTAGGGGCAACCGGGGATAGGGGGGGTCACCCCAGGCCCTTATATTTTACATGAGTGGCGGTTAAGGACTAATTACCTCTCCTTCTCCTGGCAGGAGCCCAGGAACGGAGAAGGATAAAGGGAGAGCTCAGATCAGTCGGCACAAGAAAACCACTTCCCAAAAGGTATTGTGCTTAGAGAAAATCCCTACGGATATAAAAAGCCGGTCTGTAAAACCTTGCCGTAGATAATCTACTCAGGAAGAGAAGAACCTCATTGTGCGATGAAATGCGTAGCTTTATCAGAGAAGAAGTTTAAAACATCTATGCATCATCCATAACAGCTTTAAACCTCAGGCAAGGAGGCCTCCAATAAAAAAACAAAGAGTTATAGAATCCAGTCGGATTATTACATCAGACTGCAGAGGGACCAAGGAAGTGTATAAGGATATGGAGCCCAGTCCTCAAATTCAGGCCAGTAAGATGGAGTCGAGATATTTGGTTAGCATCCGAAAGATCTGGAACCTTACTAAAAGCCATGAGGGTACCCTCAAATTGAGGAAATAGAAGAGACCAAATCTATCAGGATGAATTATCGGACCTTTGAAAATTAAGAAGAGGGAGTGTTTCCCATAAATGACACTCTTAAGGAACTAATACCTCAGAAGAATGGAGAAGAGAACCGGAGAATAACAATCTCCATATCTAGAGGAAGTAAAAGTCGTCTCTGTACTTTGATGAAAAAGAAGCCAAAATTTGGGAACGCTTACCCCTAAGTAGAATCCAGGGTCACAAAAAAAGACAAGACGACAGAACCTCCGTTTTGAGGATTGCAATCAGTTAAGAGATCCCCCTGGAATTAGAAAGGCGGGAAGGGACAGCTTCTAAAGAAGACATTGGAGTGTGCAATGTTGATCTAAAATCAAAATATTGCAACAACATCATGGCACACGGACTCTTTCCTTGGGATTACCGAACTGGAGAGTCATGTAGAGATGGTAATCCTCGGACGATTGCTTTGAGTACATTTTCACCGTTGAGAGGCAGCCACGCCTTCATCGCAGATGCCTCAGCGGAAGGAGTTAGAATAAGTGCCAAGGCCAGGGGCCTATCAAATCACGTCGAGAAGATCACTTGCTCGCCAGTGGACTGGCGATTTCAGATCGAAGTCCAAAATTATGTGGTATTCATTTTGAAGGGGAATACCTATTTGGTTAGACCTTGGACACGCTGTTAGAAAAGCGGGCAGACAGAAGAAAGGGTTTCCGGATCCAGAAGTAGTAACCAAAGAAAGCAGCCCTTCGAGGCTCTAAGGAAGAAAACCAGCCTTAGAGGGAAGCAAACAGGGCGGTGGGAGCACCTAAAGGTGAGGGAGAGGAAGGGGCTTCTTCTCAGTGCCAGCAACTCGGCCCAGCGTTTAGAAAACAATGACGCCAGGGTGGGGGGAAAAGATATGAAGTTCCACTTCCAGTGGACCTCAGATAACATCAAATCCCTGGATACTAAGTATTCTTCGGGAAGGTTACCATATAGAACTAAACTCTCTTCCCCCAGAAAATTGTTTTGACAGGCAGCCCTCAGGAAACCTCTCAACTCGCTGTGGTCAGAGAGATACAAAAACTCATTTCAGTGGATGTCATCATCCCGGTACCTCCCGAACACAGTTAAAAGAAGGACACTACTCTCCCCTCTTATTGTAAAAAACCGAATGGCTCTTTCAGGATGATATGGCAACCTGAAAGAATCTTCGAAAAGGTACATATCGATATCGAAAGTTCAAAGATGGAACAGTGAGTCGGCAGCAAGGGTTTCTATTCACCAGGAGCGTCTATGTGTACGAAGATCTGAAGGGACGCATATTACAATGTGCAATACATCAAAAATCTCAAAAATTCCTCAGATTCGCAGTACGATCCCTTGGGGAGAAGGAGGTACACTATAGTAAAGGCGCTGCCTTTTGGGATTTCTTCGGCCCCCAGGACATTCACAAAGATCTATGATCGACGGTGATAGCTTTCTGAGGCGGAAAGGGATTCTAGTATCCCCTGACCCTGGAAGATCTGTTACTGGTGGGCAGTTCGAAAACAAGAGCTGATACACCCCGAGATTTCACCATTGAGGATTCCTACATCAGTTAGGATGGATAATAAACCGGAAAAGTCCAAACTAAACCCACGTACAGAGGTTGGTTTCTAGGAAAGTTATGTAGTTCGATCAAGCAGATGTCCGTCTTACCGCCAGCGAAAGCAACGAGACATAATGCAACATGTCATATTGTTTCAAAAAAGAAGTCATTGCACGATTAAGGGAGCCATGAGGGATACTGGGCCTTCTGAATCTTCCATACAGAGTGTAACAGTGGGCAGAGTCACACCAGAGTCCGTCAAAGTGGAGATGGGAATCTGGTGGACAAAGTCCCCAACATCAAATATCAAAAGGTCCAGATTCGGGAAGCTGTCAAGCAATCCTGGAGTGGTGGATAGATACTTTCCAACCTGGGAGAGGGATTATCATAGCATCCCTGGCGCAGTGATACATACCGAACCGGAAGAAGTCAGTCAGGATGGGGAGCCGGACATAGCAGGCCTTCCCGTTCAAGGTCTTCGGAGTCCTCAACCAGATTCAGTTCTCGAACTTCGCGAGAACTAAGAGAGCTGTATAGAGACTTTTAAGAGCAAGTGAGCAAAGCTGAGGAGACAACATGGTAAAATTTATCAGACAACACCCCACGGTGGCTTAATCTCCGTCATCAGGGGGGTACCAGGAACCCCGCGATCTCCTCAATCTTTCAGACAAGATATTCATCTGGCAGAAAACCAACATCCGCTCCTTTTCAGCCACCCATCTAAAAGGAGAGAATGGAATCAAGTAGCGGACTATCTCAGTCTGTCAGACGATAGACCACAACGAGTGGTGTCTGAAACGAGAACATCTTTTAAGTCTCAACAAAAATGGGGCCAACCAGTGGACAGATCTTTTGCCACAGCAAAAATACAAAAAGTTCCTATTTTTCTCTCTGCGATCCAAAATTACTCCGGTTTTGCCAAAGGATGCTTTCAGCCGCCTGGAGAGCGACCTCTAATGATACGAATTTCCTCCTATACCTCTCATAGCCGAGAGGTATTTAAGAAGATCAGAGAATGACAAGCAGAAGGTTACTCATTGTTCCATGGTGGCCAAAGAGGAACGGTTCCATGGCTAGGAAAGATGGGCATTGGAAGGACCTGTACATGCGGATCCTATAACACCTTGTTCCAGGGTCCAGTTACATCCAGCTCCACAGGCCTCTCCGGCTCTCGGATTGGACATGAAAGGCGATTGCTGCTATCCAGGGGACTATCAAACAAGGTACTTATCCACATCAAAGCGAGCGCAAACCAGTTACCCACAAAAGCTAGCCAGGATATGGGGAAAAGATTTGTGTCGTTTTGTGGGGGCAGGACTCCACTAACAAATGTCCCCTAATGTCTCACAGGTGCTCGAATTCTGCAAGCCGGGTTTGACAAGGGCCTTAAGACGACTTCCTTTAAAAGTCGATTTCAGCCCTCAGTGCCTTTTTTCGACCCTCATAGATCGAAAAATAGATGGCATCCAAAGTTTGTCAAAGATACGGCTTAGACTAAGACCTCAAATAAACACAGAATATCCCCAATTGGGATCTTTCATGTATGGATTATCTCACAAAAATACAGTTTGAACTCTGGAGTCGGTCAAGCTCTAGAGAATGGAATTACGCTAAAACTCAC
Source organism: Engystomops pustulosus (assembly GCA_019512145.1). Classification (NCBI taxonomy): domain Eukaryota; kingdom Metazoa; phylum Chordata; class Amphibia; order Anura; family Leptodactylidae; genus Engystomops; species Engystomops pustulosus. Next base: position 46,728,565 of record CM033651.1, read on the forward strand.
CTTTCTCATAGCCATAACAAAGCTAGGCGTTGGGTGAGATCCAGAGTTTGTCTATATTAACGAACCTTATCTTAAAAATATGTGAAGATAAGATGTATAATGTTAGATTAAAGACTTTACTCCAAAGTGCTCATCTTTTCATCGTAACCAAGAGAGATTCTGCCTTCCTTCTGTAAGAATCCAAAAATCCCAAAGACAGGAGTGGCATCGCTAGAGGTCAAAGATAACCTGCCTACATTATCTTAGTTACCAAATACTGTCGAAAAAGACAACCACAATTATCCTAAAATTTAGAGGACAGGCAGGCAGAAAGCTTTCAAAGGCATCCATCGCCAGGTGGATTAAGAAACAGTCAGAAAGAAGACGTATGATGCAACAACCTGGACACTTGCAGGGATATTAGGGCCCACTCGACCCGAGGAGTGGCAGCCCCTGGGCAGGGAGAAAAAAAAACGGGGGGGCGCCTGTTAGAGGACATAGTTAGAGCAGCTACCTGGTCTACTCAACCTTAACTTTGCCAACACTATAGGCTAGATGTTCAACGTGCTAGAGACCAGTCCTTCGGAAGGAAGGCGACAAGCTGTGTGTTCCCACCCTAATGTATTTATCTGGTACATTCTCCAGTTGGGGCCGTCATGGGGGACGCTATGGAAAAGGAGAATTATTCACGTTAAATCGAGTTTCATTAGTCCACCAGACGGCCCAATATGATTGCCCACCCTGTAATTTAAAAAAAGTTGTGAAATTTGCTTATTTGGTTCTGGGTGAATGATAACATCCAATAAATGGGTTTGAATCCAAGGCCGGGTGTAGTATTTGGAAGCCATGCGTGTAGGATGCCGGGGTGGGGATTTAACGCTCTCTGCTTCCTGTTCCCTACAGAGGTCAAAGGGTATCCACGTTGGGCGCCGTTCATGGTGCGACTAATGGAAACCGAAAATTAACGCGTTGTCGAGCATAATTCTCTTTTCTTTGCTTTGCACTCTCTTGATATTTTTACCTTAGTATGAAAACGAGAAGAAACAATATCAAAGACAAATATTAAAAGTTAGAAAGTGTGTTTTGTGAGCACATGCCGCTTCCTACCGTGATAGTTCCACACTTGTTTTAATTGCAGCAAGTGGTCAACATAACAGACTAGACAGCAGTTTTATCACAAAAAAGTCTGTCTGCAGTGTTCCAGCAACACGCAAGAAAGAAAAATAATTTTTAAACAAAATACGGTATATTGGTATAAGCTTGAGTTTTTCAGCACAAAAATGTGCTGAAAAAACCTCCCCTCGGCTTATACACGAAGTCCAATAAAAACAAAAAATTCCATACTCACCCCTCCGGAGGCCCGATGGTCCACGTGCGACTCGATGTTCGCGGCTTCCTCTTCTGTATTCCCGCAGCTGGGGACGCGTGCTTCTGCGGGCTGATACAACACGAGAAGACCCCGAAAAGACCGGACCCGCGGGGAACGGAGCATAAGGAAAGCCGACCTGTAAGTGAGTATTGAAATGAAAGTTGTTTTTTATTCAAGTGCTGGCTAAGGGGCATGGAGCTGTATACTTACGGGGGCTGGAGGCTGTTACTTAAGGGGGCTGGAGGCTGATACTTAAGGGGCTGGCGGCTGCATACTTAAGGGGGCTGGCAGGCTGACTACTTAAGGGGGCTGCAGGCGGCATACTAAGGGGGCTGCAGGCTGCATACTTAAAGGCTGGCAGGCGCATACTAAAGGGGGCTGGCACGACTGCATACTTAAAGGGGGATGCAGGATGCTACTTAAGGGGGATGCAGGCTGCATACTTAAGGGGGTGGCAGGCTGCATACTTAAGGGGGCTGGCAGGCCTGCATACTTAAGGGGGCTGGCAGCTGCAACTTAAAGGGGCTGGCAGGCTGCATACTTTAAGGGGCTGGCAGGGCGTTGAATACTTAAAGGGGTTTATGCCACGAAACAATTGACTACAAAAGCTGTCAAAGAGGTTACAATATTTAAAAAAAATCTATTTGTAATGGTTAACTGAATTAAAAGAACCTTTCCTATTTGTATTATGATGCGTGTTCAGCCTCTATTCTGATCCACACAGAAGCGATGTGGGAGGGGCGGAACATGACAGCAATGACAGCGGACAGTTATTGCACACTCAGCACTACAGAGAGCTCAGCCTCAGAGTCTCCTTCCACTGCTGTGCTCAATAGTCCATGCATTATGATCCAATAGAGGTCCAATTGAAATGTGTCATACCGCCCCATGTTAAAAAGTGCACCAAAAAAAAGTTGGTGCAGTCTGTCAAAGCAGTGCAGGGGGCACAAGATTCATGAAGGAACGTGCGCCAGCAATCCTGAAATATGGCCGCCCCCTGCCACTACAAAGGACACGGCACAATAGTACCAAGTGACTATGTATTCTCACAGAATATGGTCGGTCAGGGTGACATGCAGGGCGGAAGTCAGGTGGGGCAGGGGAGGCAACCCCACTTGTATCGTCACTCCAAAAGGCACTAACACTGAGGAAGTCACTTTGAAGTGAGGAGAAAGCATGGAGATTTGCTGTCCCGCTTCGTTCCTAGACCCCGACAATTACCCTTACTGTAGCCTGACCGACCATGAGGCTGTGCGGAATACATTGTTTTGACGTCTTGTATGCACAGATTGTTCCAGATTGTACAAAATTAGGTGCAATAGTGTTTTTTATGACGTGTACTAATAAACTTTTGTATTTTTGCAGGTTGAATTGAATCTCTTTGTGTATTTTGTAAGGAATTGCAAACCAAATCAATAGATAGTAGATATGTGATAGATAGATAGATAGGAGATAGATCGATAGGAGGTAGATAGATATGTGATAGATAGATAGCTAGGAGATAGATAGATAGGAGATAGATAGATAGAGATAGAAAGATTGGGAGATAGATCGCTGGATTGTTGATAGATATGAGATAGATAGATATGTGATAGATAGATATGTGATAGTAGAGAGATCTGTGATAGATATGAGATAGATATGTTTCGATAGATATGAGATAGGATAGATAGATAGATAGAGAGATATGTGATTAGAGATAGATAGATAGAGAGAATGTGATAGATATGAGATAGAGAGATAGATAGAGAGATAGATGGAGATAGCTATATATGGGATAGAGGGATATTGTATAGATAGATAGATATGTGATAGATAGATGGTATGTGCTAGATATGTGTAGATAGATAGCTAGATGGATACATGGGATTAATAGAGAGAAGGGATATGTGATAGATTTGTGATAGATAGATGATCGATAAATTAGATGGCTATGTGTAGATAGATGATGGATATGTGATAGATAGATAGATAGATAGATGGATGGATATGTGATAGATGGATTATGTGGATAGAGGATATGGATAGATAGTAGATGGATTATGGTGATAGATAGATGATATGTGATAGATAGAAGATAAATAGATGACAGCTTCTAACGGTTAATGATCTTTAGGTACTTCCGCCTAGTCAGGGACAGAGGGCCCTTGCAGGAGAAGCAAGCTCTTTTGTTGTAACATTGGGGGACAGTGCCAGGCATGGAGGAGAGTACAGGAGGAGGACTGCAGGAGAGCAGTGTAAAGGGAGGGACAGGGCATGGCGGGAGAGTAAAGGCGGAGGACTGAAGGACAGCAGGGTAGCATTGGCGGGACAGTGCATGGAGGAGAGTACAGGAGGAGGACTGCATCAGGAGAGGTCAAGAGCTCAGCCCTGTATGTGTTATCTCTGCAGGCCTCCTGTGTGACCGGGACTAATGGGGAGGGAGGAGGGCCTGATACATGCTATGATCCAATGTTAGGGAGAGGGGGGGACTCCTCTGAGCAGACAGTCGGCTGCAGTTACCTGGTATCTGATGTGTGTAGGCTCTGTGTAGATGTGTGAGCAGGAGCAATCACAGCACCAATCTCTGCCCCTCTCCTCTTCACTCCATGGCTGCAGTTGTGGTCAGGTGATCCTCACAGTGTGCAAGAGGGAGCTGTGAGCCAGTGGAGGTGATGGTAGTGGAGAAACAGGCTGATGACCCATGTGGCGCAGATCGGCACAGATCAGCTGTGCTCAGGACGGACCAAGCTACCACCGGGGGGGGCGTCAGCAACCAGAAAAAGGAGGCATCTCAGTAGACTCAGATTTGTATATGTTAATGGTGAAAGTTGAATTGGGAAAGTCTTTTAACACTGCATTGGACCCAATTACAGCAATGTTCCAAGGTTTGACAACCCCTTTAAGGGGGTGGCAGGACTGCCATACTTCCACGGGGACTGGCTGGGCTATGTACTACTGGGGGACTTGCTGGCTATAACGGAGGCTGGGACCAATGCATTTTCAACCTCGGCCTATACTGATGTTCAATAAGGTGTTCCCGTTTTGGTGGTAAAATTAGGGGCCTCGGCTTACTCGGGTCGGCTTTAACTCGAGTCTATACGGTAAATACAAAGGATTACGGGTGAATAAGAAATAAGCATAGTGCTTTAATTAGTACTGATATGAAAATAGGTTTTTTTTAAATAGCTATTTTTGTTCAAAAGTAGTTTTGTAATCATGCTGATCCACAGAATACATTAGCATATTAACGCCACCACAGTGATTGTTCAACATTTATTTCCATCTCCTTCAAAGAAGGACTAAATAAAAATTGATTATTAATTTTCAGCGTCACTCTGTGGTTTCCTGATGATTTTTACCAAGTTGCCAAGTGATTCCCCTTTTAAAAACAAACCAAACGTGATGCCTTACAGGCGGTCCCCTACTTAAGAACACTCGACTTACATCGACCCTCGTTACAACGGACCTCTGGATATTGGAATTTATTAACCTGAGTCCTCGGTACAATAAAATCCTGTACACAGTTATCACAGGTGTCTGTATAAGAAGTTTTAGTGTTAATAGGTTCTCATTGACACCAACATTTTTTTTAAAATCCAATTGTCACAGAGACCAAAACGTTCTGTGGATCTTACCATGATATAAAATATTACGTCCGACTTAAATACAAATTCAAACTTAAGAACAAACCTACAGACCCTATCTTGTATGGAACCGGGGACTGCTATTGTGCTTCTATCCTTTTCTTAAGGAGTTATGGTATTTTTGTGTTTAAAAGCTGTTTGTGAAATCTTCAACAAATGACTAACCCTGATAATCTGCCCACAGTTTATGTAATTTCCATGGGAGCAATTTAAAGGGGTTTTCCCACTTCAGAAGTTATTCCAATCCACAGAATATGCAATATTTCCTAATCGGTGAGGGTCCGAAGCTGGGGCCCCCAGCAATCAGGAGAAAAGGATTCTATTGATCGATGGATGGAGTGAAGGACCAAGCATGTGCCTATCATTCCATCAGTCATGTGATTGGTCAAGATCGCCTCTCCTAAATGCAAGGGGTCCTGTTCTCATGACCAGTGAGGATTACTATATGTGTGTGCGACCGAATAGCAAGTTATTCCTTATCCTGGTGGAATTGGCGGCTTAACCACCACAAGTCGGAAACATCTATTTAATCTCTTATTTAATGGAACACCAACTTAATTGTCCAAGACTTTATCTGAACCTCCAACAAGTCTAGTCTTAGATGGTGGCAGAATGAATAAATTGGTATGACCATCTTACAAATTGGTAGTTGTTAACGTTGACAAAGATAATAGAGGAAAGTAAAGGAGGGCTAGGACTTATAGTAGAAATTGAGGGTCATCAGTTGATGAGGTGAGTGGGCAAACCATTGAGGTAAACTGGTTATAGATTGAGGTATCCACATAGTCCGGGTGTTATAGGGAGTGGGCTGAGGCATGCTTGCATAAGGGAGATTGTAAAGGGAAGAATCCAAAAACTCGAAATGTATTTAAGCAAAAAGTGATATTTGATTTGGCTATTACTGCATTCACCCGTTATTGACAGTGATTAACTGTATGTCACAAGTTGAGTTTAAACAAGTATGAAGTGGGTTCCTGGGTCAAGCTCACTCAGGCACAGAGGTTGTTAGCTGCATTCGCACTGATGGGTGGTGTCAAGCTATCATGGAACCAATCTACAACCTCTAATGATGTTGTAGGGGGGGGCCAAATGGAGCATTATGGGGCACGGACCCGTGAGGAATTTCAGTAACTCCATCCATGCTTGGCCGGTCTGGATCAATCAAGTCTCAGGCGCGGCGAGGGGTCGATCAGACCCTTTTCTGCGATTTTGCGGGGTCTCAGCACTGATTTACCCCACGGGCCCTACTTGCCTTTGTGGGGGGGAAAACCAGTTAAAGCTTGTAATCTTAATGTACTGACTACTCCTGCGAGAGTGTACTTCTAGTTTGTAGTTGATGATACATATTAAAGTGTAGTTTTCCCGTTGTTTGCTGTTGTAAAAACATTTTATGAACATCATTCCCCAGAGCTATAGAAACTGCTTGTTTTTCGCTATGCTTTGTATGAGCACAAATATTGTTCATGAGCATTCGGATAAAATGGCATTCCACATGGAAAATCTGTTAAATGACAGCATATCACTCCAAAGAAGTGCATTAGCTTTGGTCTTCAAGGATCATTTAATTACCATAATAATACTGAAGCCAGCTGTAAGGGGGCGACATTTAGAGCAAATTCTACAGATATTTTTCCTTTCTTTTTTTTTTTTTTAATACTGCCTGCGTAATTTTGCGCAAACATGAAAATGATGCAGCCCATGAAGATGCCCAGGTGTAAGCCCCATCCACAGCACACTTTGTATAGAAGGGGAGTCCTTGTATTATATGAAATATGATGGCATAGATTCCCATCACGCGACTGCAGCGCCGAAAACTATAATGGTCGATCCAATGCCAACGCTTCATTTCTGCTGGCAGATGTAAGTCCTTCATCAAGTCTGTATGATACAAGGATTACCATCCGAGTGCAGGGTGCGAGTTCATGGGTTGGGCCATGAGCCGCCATTTCCAAAAGGCTGACACAGGTCGGTTGAGGCAGCTAACATGGAAAATAACCATGACTATGGGTTCAAAACTACCACTGCCTGTTGAATTAGCTGTTGGCAGCTTCTACTAAGGACAAGTAAAATTGGTTTGTTCAGCTTTATCTTCAAATTCTCAACCTCCAATGTCTATTTCAGTAGACTTAGATTGTGAATTGTTAAAGAATCTGTGTTATATAAAGCTAGTATAGATATTAGGTATCAACACTGAAAGCTGTGTAACCATACCTGTTATGTGCTTTAATTGGCATCATGACCACTGAAATACACTGGTGTGTGAGATCTCTTTACTAAACACAGCAATTCCCCCCACTTCTTCTTGAGTCTCTGTATGTAGGGCTACTGTTTGAATGCTGCTGCAGTTACACGTGGGGAAGGGTCCATGTTCAGTGAAGATATCTCTACACCCATGCAACAGAGTGATCAAAGTCCAGCTACAGTCCTGGCATATAAATTTTTATATCTATATTAATTTTCACGTCTTCTGCTAATGACACACAACAAAAGATCTGTTTACCACATCCGCCAGGGCTTTTACTAAATGGAACTGTCATCAGCAATGGGCCTAATAAATCATACCAGTATATTGTACAAACAGGTAATACTTTCTGTGTTCCTTCTTAATGGTCTAGTGTGGTATATTCATCCAGAAAATCAACTTTGAAGTGTGAAGTAGTAAATTGGCTCGTCAAGGTTCAAGCTCTGAACACTCCTCCTCGTGATGACATCATGCATCAGACTTAAAGGGCACCTACACCCCGATTCTACAATAAAGTAGAAGGGGTGGGTAGGTGATGGATGGGACGTGAGATAGCCCTTTTTGGGATAATCCTCACGTCCCGGGCCGTCTTTACAAAAATTTATTACATCTATATGCAAATTTTTTGATGCGGCTACTGGGCGGAGTAGCCGCTACATGAGGCTATAGTCGCGGCTACTCCACGCAAGTAGCCGCGTTACTCCCCTACCAGATAATATCGGCGCGCAGCTCCTGGTAGCTGCGCGCCCTGTCCGGGTCCCGGCCTTTGCGGCGCGCTCTGGGGCCGGAACACTGCGCATGCGCAGTAGCCGGGGGGGACTCGGGCCTAGGGCGCGCAGGCTACCAGGAGCTTGACGGCCAAAGGATTTCTGAGTAGGCGGAGTAGTAGGAACGCAGCTCTGGGCGTGGATAGCCACGACTGTAGCCTAATGTCCGGCTAATCACGCCCCCAGTAGCCACATAAAGAAAATTGCATATAGATGTAATAAAGTTTTGTTATATAAACGGACACCCGGGAAGTGCAGGATTAGCCCAAAAAAAGGGCTATTCATCACGTCAATCCAGCCACCCTACCACCCTTCTACCTTTATAGGTAGAATCGGGGTGGTAGGTGCCTTATAAAGGAGATCAGATTAGTGATGTCTTGGATGCAGGGCCATCAATTACAGCAGTGAAGGAGGCTTTTGAGGAAGAGAGCTTGACTTCTGTGTTAAATATCCCCCTCCTTTAGGCAACCAGTTACAGATCACTTAAAATTGATTTTCTGGATGATGCCACCACACTGGGGTCATGAAAGAAATGTAATCTGGAAGGTGTCAGCAGCTTGGCCACTACTGATAGGGTTTATTAGGTCAATTATTGCTGACAGGATTCCCTTAAAACGTTTCTGCAGCTATGTAGGGGAGTATGTCAATCTTTTATTCCACCTGCACCAAAGTGAGATAATCACTTCTTTCCATAAACTGAAATCTGTTTCAGCAAGTGGCAATTATAGCTTTGATTAATGCCCTACATACATTTTTAGGTGAAAATTAGGGCAGGAATCATTAAGAGGATGAGGAGTCTGACAGATTCTAACACAAACACTTTTCAGAAAAGTGGCCTGCAGGGCACAAATGCACACATTTTGGCATCATTCTCATTGTAATCTTATTTTGTAAGTTTAAAAAATTGCACAACCATCTAAAGCAGTAATGTAATACAATTGTAGTGAAATATTGTTTGAGCTATCATAAAAAAAATTGTAAGTAAATAAAACTACTAACCCTATCTTCCCGTTTTCCCTGGATGGCACATTACAACCTCAGTCATAAATGGTCTGGGTAATCCTTGACCCAAATTTGTATTCCATCAAAAATATATCCATTAAGTTGCCTGTTTTTTCACCATTTTGTCACCAATAATATTTTGTTTTTTAAAGTCGACCAGTCTTACAGTTCTCACAAACCCAATAATGATTATATCAGACCATAGCACAGAAAATGACACTTTACACAGCTCTGAACACTAAGCATGAAACAATTTTGGATGCCTATATAAATTTAGTATTGCCAAGATCACAGTGACCCAAAGAATCGAGAGGATACGGCACAAATACATTTCTATCAGTTTCTTTGGATTATTTTCCATCTTACTAGTACATTGAACAGAATATTAAATGTCACCACTATGAAGTAAAAATGTGTCTTGCAGATTACAATACATCAGACAGCTTTGTAACTGGAAGAATAAAAAAGGTTGAGTTTTGGAAGGTGAGAAATGATGCTCAGTCCAAATGAGAAATGGCAATTATGGAATTGAGCGTAGGAGGATTTGTGCACCAGTACAATGGTGAGAGGGCTTCAGTAATTTGTTTTCTGCACCACGATACTGTTGACTATAAGGGATTGTACTATAGAACATCCTGAAATCTAAGCTATAATGAGTCTCTGTGATAATTACTGTAGTTTGGTGATTCATATAATCACTGAGCTACTAATTATAGGATCAGTGTTACGAGGAAAGATGCAATGATAAACAGTTTTTTCACATAACATTGTACTTTGAGGTTGTACAATTGGTTATATCTGACTATTTGAAATTATTCAAGTACTTACATTGAATGATAATTGCCATTTATATTCATGTATTTATAATGGGCCACATCGGATGGGTAGTTCAGATAAAAGGTCTGCTTTTACAGCAGTGTCACACATGTCCATATGGTTTCTCTGGTTATGTAGTTGTTGATCCAATGTTTCACATAAAATGTTTAATTTATTGTAAGCACATGGAACAACCTCCGTCATGTCCAAACTATTATTCAACATCATTCAGGTACTGTATGATTAGACATCAGGTCTTGCTACAGACTACAATGTAATGAATAGATGGGCCGATCAGGGATGGATTAAAGGGGTATCCCCAAAGAGACAAGTTTCTTACATGTACTCATGTACTGTATAACAAAATGACACATTCTCTAATTCACTGTTATTAACAAAATACAGCATTTCACATATATAATCCCAACCTGTCTCTATCAGTCCTGGTGTACACAATTTCAGTTGCCCCTAGACATGACCCTGTAACTTCTCACTTGGAGTCGTTGAAGGCCATGGAGCTAAGATTTCGGTCTCCCTCTTCGGTTCTCTGCATCTAGCCTCGTCCCCCTGCAATGCAGGATGGAGCACACACTGACACATACTCTGAGATCCTGCCAGGAGCAGCCGTGAGGAGTGTAAAGCTACAGACAGATAAGTTCTTTATCTGGGGAGGGGGAGGAAGGCACAGCAGATGTAGCAGTGTGTTGTGGAATAGCAGAGATGTAGGAGAGCTGATATTGTGTGTAATAGGCATCTCATCATCTCTGATCTGCCTCATCTCTCTTTCTATGTGTCAGATACTGATAATGAAAGTGTATATAAACCTTGTACGCTGATCAGCTAACCACATTTTCAGCGAATACAACTAGATGGACCATAATGGCGCACATTTACTTACCCATCCGGAGGAGTTCACAAAGTGCGGAGTGTCCGACGATAATGCACTCGCTGCATGTGTCGCTTCCCTGCTCAGGTCCGACTGAGTTCGCCTTCTTCTACCTGCTGCATGTAAGTGCATTGTCTTGCAACACAATTAAGTTAAAGTTAAATCCGGCGCCTAGCCCGAAATTTGTCAGATTGTCTCACGGCCCGCCCCATGATTTCTATTGCATGAAAGCCAGAACAGCCGCGCCAAAATCCAATTGCGTGCAACACAAACCCCCGTTAAATACCTGTCACAGCCGTGCAAAACCTGGAAACATTGGAAAGTCCGACAAAAGTGAGTCAGCGGACCCTTGGTAAATTAGTAAATAATAAAAAAATAATGTGTTTTCTAAGAGAGCCCCTGGAATTTTGCACTGGTAGTGATAGGAGCTAAAACAGCAATAAAACTGAGTAACATATTGTAAAGTGAAGGGTTAAAAATGATCTATTTGTGTGTTAAACAACATCACTAAGGGTATTGAAATTTGAGACATTTTCTTATATAGTCCAACCCTTTAAACTCCCCATGTGCCTTTCCTTGAATTTTTATATTATAGCCCCTATACGTCTGGAATTCCTACATATGAGTTCTTAGGAATTGCTTCTTGGGGAATTAGAGCATCTCCCTTCTGCCTACTTTGTCTGCTAGATTCTTGGGGACCTGTGGAGGAGCCTTCAAAGTCCTGAAATGCTCTTGTATACATGTTTATTATTGGAAGCAGAAATATTTATGAGGATTCATGGCTAAGTCCTTCCTCAGGAAATAATTTTATTTTGTTGGCCATGGGGACCCCCCTAGTCAGCTTGGGCCTCACCGCAAACCACCTTTATTATAATCAACTACTAGGTCTGATTCATGATACAGCTTAGATGCCTTGTGATGCGATTGAACGGTGAACATTAACCAATTTTTGCCCTTAATGTCATAAATGGGCACCTTCACTTACCCTCCACTGAGATCAACCGACGTTCATTGGTCCGATGATAATGCGACTGTGCCGTCGAATTCCCTACTCGCGATTTTGCTCACCGATATCCTGCATTTTTCTCTTCTTCCGCTTACATTCCCTTCTCAGTCGAAAATATTTGTAATCGACATCTTTATTATAATGGTGCATGTACTGCTTGGGTCTTGAGAAACAAACAATTTGAACGGTTAAAATCCCACGCTCAGTGCGATTAGTCCAGAATCTTCTGACGGCACGCCCCCTATTTGTGGTCGCATGAATCCCAGCTGCGCCAATAAGGGATATGCCGTGCGACAAAATCCAAGCACAGCCACCTTTGAAATAACCTTTCCCATGCCTTAAAAGGCTCACAATCCTACAAAAGTGAGCATTTCGACTCTTATTTAAATGAGCCCCCAAATTAGTTTTGCTTATTTTTTGTATTTGGGTATCTGACAAGCCATTCTAGTGATTATATAAACAGTCACTAATAATATGTTTGTTATGAGTCAAACAACTTGTACAGAAAACCAGTGGACAGTATTTAATATCCATACTACCTGCGTACTGTGAAAACTGTAAAAAAATTCCAAATATGGTGAAATGACAAAAAAAATTAAAAAACCTTTTCTTTTGTGGGGGGCCCCTGTTTTTTAACAGCTTTTAACTGTGCCGCTCCCTAATGACAAGACTTTCCCTTTTTAGAATTCTTTGGTTTTGTACATTCTGGCATACCACAGTATATAAGTTTAATTTTTAACTGTTTTCGCTTCGTCCGTTTATCCTTATTTTCCTTGTCTTCCTTTTGCCTCTTCTGCGCCCCCTCCCTTTTCAATGCTTTGGGTTATGACCTGGGTAGGTGCCGTATTTTTTGCAGATGTGAGAGGTTTTTTTTCATTGCCACCATTAATGGTGACTGGTATTGACATGTTTGATCGTCTTTAATAGTAAATTTTTATGAAATGGTCACCCCGATTGGCCGTTTCGTCGGCCATTTGGGCCGCTATTTTGTGCTACCAGGTGTTCCGCCCCTCGTGTACACCCGATTACATCTTGATCGCCATCTTTCCTGAGTGCTTTCTCACTGCCCACATCGTTCTCATTTCCAAACTTCTGTTTTGCTATACTTACCCCTATTTAGTTGTTTTATTAATTTCCCACACGTCCCTACGTTTTTCCTCCCCTCGCAACTATTTCCTTTTACGCCACCCCATTTCTTGGTGGGTCTACTCTTGGATCAAGTATAGTAGTATACAGCGGCAATTCCCCCCCGGGTTAACGTACAAGATGGGCTCCAGGAAGGTTGTTTCTCTTAAGTTGAATTTTTATTCAAGTCGAAACTGTATATTTTATATTAATTGTATAGCTCCATGACAAAATAGTTTTTTGCCCCAGTGACCATTGGAGTTTTAAACATTTTTGTGCTGTAATGGGACCAAGAGATTTATCAATAAGCTTCATTTTTACATACACCTTTACAGTTGATTATTTGCAAATCTTGGACTATAGTAAAAGCATTCAGACAGCTTCACCAGAGTTCAGAGTGGTCTGGTCTGTAACTAATGGGGTTGTCCATGTAAGTCAGGTGTCCTTAAGTATGGGACCCGCCTGTAATATGTATTTGCACACGATCTGTTAAAAGTTACTGTCAAACTCACAAATTGCTCTGATGGGAATCAGGTTCAGGTTCTGTGATTTCAAATGGCACCAACAGGCGCTGCGATTATCACAACCAAGATTGTGTGGCGCGCGCCCATGCTTCTGCTACTGCCATCTGGCAGCTTTGCGGTGGATTTAAAGGGTTAACAGACACCCACAATTGGTGCCAGCACACCAATCCCTCGGTTTTTAGCCTTGTTGTAGGTTTTCTTCCCGTTCTGACCTGCCAAACACCCTATGTGTATGAAGAGAGGAACTAAGGGGGTTAATCTAAGCAACAAGCTTGAGCAGTCTAACCATATTTTCCTCCTTGTCTATTTGTAAGACAACAGGTGGCAACCCCTAATCAATGCTGGACAAAGTTTCCAGGGGCTTTCGCAGAGAGGAACTTTGGTGACATACCAACCATTTCAATCTTAAATATTGGCGCCAAATTGCGATGGTATTTACAGATCGTACTCAAAAATAGTTTAAAGACGATACAGCTGTGATTCTGCCTCATACCCCCATCGACCCCGGGGCTAACCTTTGCATTACAAAGGTTGAGAATACACAACTCAGCAGCAAGGCATTACTAACTATCCTCTTTATTAACAAACTTGTGGTTTGAAAAAAAAAAATAATGTGTTTTCTAAGAGAGCCCCTGGAATTTTGCACTGGTAGTGATAGGAGCTAAAACAGCAATAAAACTGAGTAATATTGTAAAGTATAGGGTTAAAAATGATCTATTTTGTGTTAACATCACTAGGGTATTGAAATTTGAGAATTTTCTTTCATGGTCAAACCCCTTTAAGACTACCATGGGCCTTGGCTGGATGAATATTATAGCCCCTATAAGTCTGTAATCACTTCCTACATATAGTATTAGGAATATGCTTCTTGGGGAATGGAGCGTGCATCCCTTCTGCCTACTTTCAGTCTGCTGATTCTGGACCTTTGGAGGACCTTCAAAGGTCCTGAAATGGCTCTTGTATACATGTTTATTGAGAGCAGGAAAATATGTATGAGGATTTCATGGCTAAAGGTCCTTCTCGGGAAATAATTTGATTTTGTTGGCCATGGGCCCCCTAGTCAGCTTGGGCCTCCACCCAAACCACCTTTATTATAATCAACTACTGGGTCGGTTCATGATACAGCTTAGATGCAGTTGTGATGCGATTGAACAGTGACAATTAACAATTTGCCCATAATTCATAATGGGGCACATTCACTTACCCGTCCACTGGAGATCACCGAACGTGCATTGTCCGATGATAATGCACTGTGCCACGATTCACTAAGATCGTGCGCCCGATATCCGGCATGTGTCGCTTCCCTGCTCAGGTCCGATAGAGTAAGACATCTTTTTAGTGGTGCATGTAACTGCTTGGTGTTGCGACACAATTTGAAGGTTAAATCCCGCACTTTGCAAATTAGTCGGAATCATCTGACGGCATGCCCCCTATTTGTGTCGCATGGAAGCCAGCTGCGCCAATAATTGATTGCGTGCGACAGACACCTGTGAAATACCTGCCCAAGCTATAAAAAGACGCACAATCCGACAAAAGTGAGCAGTGTGACTCTTCGTAAATGAGCCCCAATTAGTGTTGCTTTATTTTGATTTGGTATCATGACAATCAGGCTAGTGATTAAATTAAGCAGTCACTAAATAATAAGTTTTTTATGAAGTCAAACAACTGGTACTTCCTAGTGACGGTATTTAATATTCCATACCGCGTACTGTGAAACTGAAAAAAATCCCAAAAATTGTGAAATTGACAAAAAAAAAATTGCACCATTTTCTTTTGGGCCCTGTTTTTACAGCTTTCACTGTGCGCTCCTAATGACACCTCCCTTTTTATTCTTTGGTTTGGTACAATCATGGAGAAACCAAATGTATATAAGTTTTTTATTATGTTTTAGTAAATTTTAATTTTTTTTTTTTCATTCTTAATGTTGCCATATTCTGAGCCCAATAACTTTTTTTATGCTTTTGTGTATGGAGCTGGGTAAGGTGTTATTTTTTGCAGGATGAGATAGTTTTTTCATTGCCACCATTATTGGGACTGTATGACATTTTGATCGCTTTATATTAAAATTTTGATGTGTCGCAAAATGGTAAAAAAGTGGAGTTTAGGACATTTGGTCAATATTTTATGCTACGGGGTTCAGACTGGAAAAACAGTTTTTAAATATTGATCGGTACTTTTGGGACACTACAACATATAGTTCTAGGGAAAGGAGGAGTGATTTAAATTTTTATTTTTTTTTTTATTTTTTTACTACTTTTTAGACCCTCTAGGGTACTTTTAACCCTTGATTGTCTAATGGATCCTGCCATAAACTGCTGTACTTCAGTATAGTAGTATATAGGTATTTTGCACATGATCTCTTACACGATCTGTTAAAGTTACTGTCAGAACTCACAAATGACTCTGAATGGGATCAGGTTCAAGCTTCTGTTCTTTAAAATCGCACCCAGAGCTGCGATGATCACATCCAAGATTGCGGCGTGTCCACACGTCTGCTAAATGCCTCTGGCAGCTTTGCTGGTGGAATTTAAAGGGTTAACACCCACAATTGGTGTCAGCTCCGATCGCGGTTGTTAGCAGTGGGTATTTGCTGCATTATGCAGTGGAACGTCATGGTGGCTTGAGGGGTTAATCTAGCAACAAGCTTGAGCATCTAGCATAGTTTCCTTGTCTATTTTTAAGACACAGGTGGCAACCCCTATCAATGCCTGGAAAATTTCCAGGGGCTTCGCAGAGAGGAATTTGGTGACATACCAACCATTTCATCTATAAATAGTGAGCCAAATTGCTACGGGATTTACAGCAGCAATAATCAAATAGTTTTAATACAGCTGTGATTCTGCCCAGACCGGAGCTCAACCTTTGCATTACAAAGGGTGAATAGCACAAATCAGCAGCAATTCATATACTACTATCCTACTTTATTACATTGTGGTTTAGCCGCACAGCATATCTGCAGGTAATGTGCAGTGTGTGCAGATATCCTAACCTAAGAGTATCCAGGATCTTAAGGATGGGCAATTGTGCCATAGGCCATCATATGAAACCATGCCCAACCATATCTCATATTGTATGCAGGCTAGAGGCAGTCCATATAGTACAATACTAGGGCTTTTTTCAATTACACAGTTTTCCCCATTAAACTTATCCCTTTGCTGTATTTACACATTTCCTTGTCAATAAGTGATCAAAAATACAGCATTACAATTCCTGCAGCCTAGATAAATAAAACACAAAATTTTATCTGCCATGTACTTTCATATTGTCAGCTTCAAATTTTTGCAATATCCTGCAATTATTTTGACTTTATGCTAAAATGAAAGGCTCTGTATTGCTGTTGGTTTGAGAAATGTTCTGGGTTATCTATTTCTGCAGACGACCACTCATATCAATTAAAATACAACTTTCCAGCAAAGAGAAACATTATTCTGTTATGATCGGAATGTTAATTTCCATCACTCGGTAGTTTCAACACGTCATACTTTATCGAAAACCCGGGTGTGTATGACACTTTACCCGCCACATGCCTTTTCCACTAGCCTCTAACACAGCAGAAGGGATGTTGACCCTCCAACATATGAACTGATGAACGACTCCGTCTCCGCTCCGAAACGCGAATTCTTGGCCATTTTCATTTATTTTCATTAATTATGGGTGTGGGGGCGTTGAGTAACAAGTTTTATACTAGAAAAAATAACAACCATTTTGCATACAAACTGGAGGAACGGGTTGCCGGATACCTTTGACAGGCAATATGGGAAGTATCCCACAATTCACCAAACTCACGCAAGATTGTGAATTCCTCTACCCGTTCCACCACCAGGTGTGACAGTGGGGATTGTGTGTTCAGGGTGAGTGTGATCACGCTTGTAATTGACTTTAATTTCCAAACATATCATTAGCATTTTGGCCCACCAACACAGTTTGATTTGGTTTCACTCTGACTGAGCACTTCTTCCAACAGGGTTGGTGTCTCCAAGGGGGCGATGGCAAACCTTAAACAAGGGACTTTTTATGGATATTAGCTTGGGAAATTGATTTGTGCGCATGTGTTGCCGTAGTGTGCAAACCTGATTGTAGTCCAAGGAGAGAGTCGCCCCTCCAGCTGTAGTAGCTCTGAGTTCATGGCTCTTGGCTGAATATATGAGAGTCTTCTCCTTGGGTGTGAGGATGGAAACAAGTTTAGAGGGGATCGGCCGGGCGGGGGTCTTTGGGTATTTTGCAGAGATTGCCGATGGATACTTACATTCCCATTTAAATTATGAAGCTATGCAACAGTGCCTCCTTATGGTGTTTCTTTTGTTTAGTTTGTTGTGAAAACTTTTTGTATCGCGCGGAACATCCGGAGTTTAAAACGTCTTTTAACTACAGATTCGCAGATAGATCTGCCCTGGGTGTCCCTATGGTATTAATGATCGAATCTGAGACTATCCCAGAACAAGTATATTTATAAGGAGACGTGATTACCCACAGGTGGATCTTATTTATCATCAACAGTCATTTAGGACAACATTGAATCATTCAGAGATCCTCACTGAACTTCTGGAGTGAGTTTGCTGCACTGGAAGTAAAGGGGAATAATATTGCACTTCCCACTTTTCAGTTTACTATTTTTTTTTTTTTTTTTACAAAACTTTGAAAATTTTTAATAGTTTTCATTCTACTTCACAATTGTGTCCGACTTGTTGATTCTTCACCAAAAAGTTACAATTTTATATCTTTGTTTAAAGCCTGAAATGTGGCAAAAGGTAGAAAGTTCAAGGAGGCTGAATACTTTCGCAAGTCCTATTTTGATGCAATTAGGAATTATATATCAAATGCACTGGGTTTAATGTGCTCATGTGCTCATGCCACTGATACGCGGCATGAATTATTAAGAAACAATACATTTTGTTGGTAGCTGGAAGTTTCCTTTTACCACTCTTTAAATGTATATTACACAAGGCCACCTTGGGGGACTTTCACCTGTCACCCACACAGGGTGTTTGCTAGTAAACCATGATTAAATTACAAACAGCTACAAAAAAGTCTACACCGAACAAAAAAGGCAAAGCGTTTCAGGCCCACTATATGAGGTGCATATTGATACCTGATGTGAACAGGACTAAGGTAGCCAGATAAATAGCAAGAGGACAAGGTGGAAAAGGAAACCACCAACTGGTTATGTGACTCGAGGAAGGTGGAACAAAGTATAACAGGTGAATAATAATGAGATTTAAAAGGAAAGGAAGTAAATAAAATAGCAAAATAAAAGTCATTTTTAGAGTCGAGGCCAAGAGAGATCATGTTTCAAGTGTTAGAATCCACTTAGCCTCTTACATATTAAGTGTATTCTAACACTTAAAACACGACATTCTCTTTGCCTCAACTCCTTTTCCACCATGTCCTCTTACTACTTACCCGGCTACCTTAGTCTTGTGAACATCAGGTATGAAAAAGGACCTCATATAGTGGGTCCGAAATGCGTCACCTTTTTTGTCCAGTGTACACTTTTTATCCTGTGCTGTTTGTATTTTAATCATGGGTTACGAATAAACATATTGAACAATTTTTACTTGAACATTTCTACCCTTGGGACAGGACCAAGTTTGTGTGCATTGCTACACCTTATCAGAAGATGCAGCCTGTGGGTGGTGGGTGGGCAGACAATTTTTTTGTATTTTTTTGTGCTTTTTATAAGCTCCAGGTAATATATAAGGGGCTCCTTAGTAACTGACTTTTACTTTATTAACTCAAACTTTCTTTATAGTTAAATGATGTTGCTTAATTTAAATATACTATCCACTGTATCCTAGCATAGAGGGTTGCCTGTTTAGTTAATCTATAAAATGAATCTATCTTCTGTAAGGTTACAAGATTAAGTTTATGGGATATTCAGATGAAATAGGGCTAACATCTTTTAAAATAAAACTACAAAGATAAACAACTTTAAATGAGAATTGTGAAATTAATTCCTATCCAAATTGTATTCTTTAGATTCTTTAAAAGAACATGATGTTACATGTACAAATAATAGTTCTGATATAGTAATTATTTCAATAGAAATGGTCTGTTTATTAAAAAAAGATTGTGGCAATACATTGACTAATAGTACAGACATCAACTTATTCTTAACATTTTCAGACTGTGTAGAAAGGTTTAGTTATAAACATGTCTTAAATAATGCAAAAGGCCTATAAAGTTGATTACCCAATATAGAAAAGTACATGCAGTCTGAACCAAAGTGAAATTTCAATTAATTATTTAGTAGATTAAAACTTTCATATACACATGGTCCTGACTTGTCATTCCTATTTTATTAATCAATGCAAGATAAAGTGCATAAGTACAAACCATACACTATACAGGTAGTTTGATCCGACTTGTACCTTCACTGGCCACAGGCAACTGATACGCGGCATGAATTATTAAGAAACAATAAATTTGGTTGGTAGCTGGAAGTTTCCTTTTACCACTCTTTAAATGTATATTACACAAGGCCACCTTGGGGGACTTTCGCCTGCCACCCACACAGGGCCTCTTTGTTAAGATATCGATGCTATACTTCTGGTAAGGTAGCGCTGCCAGATGCATTAGTGGTTATATGGCTGACCCTTTGTGGCCAATTTAGAGGGCAGTTGGTTACAAAGTTGAAAGAAATACATACTGAAAATGAAGTACTAGACGACACAGTTACAATTATGAGTTATAAGTAGAGATGAGCGAGTATACTCGTCCACGCTTGATGCCCGTTCGAGTATTAGCGTACTCGAAATGGCTCGTTGCTCGGACGAGTATCTCGCCTGCTCGAGATCAAGCTTTTACTTAAAGGGAACCTGTCACCAGGGACCTCATTTTTCACTAAAGACATATTGTAAAAGCCCATGACACCTGCAGTGCAAATCTGCCTTTCTGCCTTTTCTAAGCATTTGCATTACAATATAATTGTGTGTTATAACTTACTCTTGCATCCTGAGAAAATCCTGGGGTAGTCACAGGGGCTGGATTTTGGTTTGGATGCATTTCAAAAAACAACATGTGACCTGTTTGAGCTGCAGGCTGTCTCCATGTTTGTGCTCCTGTACAGATTGTCCCTCCCCCACTGATGTCAGCTCACTAGCTCTGAGAAGGAGCAGGAGGTGGAGCTGTACAGGAGCACAAAGGTGGGGGCCAAGCTCTGAGGAGTAAATAACAGACAAGTCACATGTTGTTTTTTGAAATGCATCCAAACCAAAGTCCAGCCCCTGTGACTACCCCAGGATTTTGTCAGGGAGCAAGGTAAGTTATAACACACAATTATATTGTAATGCAAATGCTTAGAAAAGGCAGAAAGGCAGATTTACACTGCTGGTATGAAGGGCTTCTGCAACCTGTCTTTAGTGAAAATGAGGTCCCTGGAGACAGGTTCCCTTTAAGGAAACACAGTGAAGAACAGTGAAGAATACAATGAAAACAGTGAACACAGGATCATTTAAGTGAAGATGTTTGCAGATGTTTTCACTGAAAGAACACATTGAAAGAACACTGAAGAACACATTGCAGATGTTTCCGTACCTCTGCTAACTTATCCGAAGACATTAGTGCCAAACGGTGTTCTAGAAGCTACTTCTCAGAAATCCTCCTCTGCAGCAGTGGGCAGAGACTAACCTCTTCCTGAATCTACTCTGAGTCAAATTTAGTTATTTTTAGTTAAGTTAATTTAGCAGTATATCAAGTGCGATCATTACAAATAAATCCACTTAACATAAAATGGGGACAGATGGAGGGTCAAGTGATCCTAACTGTCCGTGACCCACCTTTCTTCCATAAACTTAATATTGTTTTCACACTATAATGAGGTCCTGGAAGGTAGATTGGCGATGGACCATAAGGGTCACATGACCCTCCGTCTGCTGCCATTTTATGGACAGGGATGTGTGGCTGATGAGATCAAAGGCATTTCAGAACCAGGGGACTTTACTTTACATTAAAAAAAGTGGTGCAGAACTATTAATAGATGTATATCGGTAAATTACCTAATATCTCCCCCCACAAATGACCATTCCCTGGGTTGCCATGATAACCAAAAAAACCTCAAACCTTATATTTAGTTTACATTTTTAATGCAAAAAAACTTTCACAGGCTAATATGCCAGTAATGAGGAATATATCTATCATCAAGCACTCACATCAGTGTTTACATTTTCTGCATTTCATAAAATATAAAAACTAATATATATTTTTTTTCTTTTTGTAAAGAAAAGTTATATGATGTTATATATACTTTCTGTATCAGTTCATCTTGGTTTTCTAGATCTCTGCTTATGGTCTTTCTATGTTTACTTCCAGTGGATAGAAATCTGTCCATGGTCTTGCAATGGATGCACAGGTGCAGGAAGTGTTAATATCTAGCTCTAATTACTTTCTGTGATAATAATGGCTCCTGCATGTCCATCACAAGACCATGGACAGATTCCTATCCACTAGAAGGTTTTTATAGGAGGAGAGTCAGCAGAGATCTAGAAATCCGTAAGTAATTTATACAGAAACTATATTGGAAAATTATATAATGCTTCATTACCCAAACAATATCAATTATTTACTGAAAGTGGATGACCCCTTTAAAAACAAGCCTAAAGAATCTTTCTTGTAGGCCTCCTAGGGACTGCCTGTAATTACTCTAATTTACGCTTTGTGTGAGATGGTGTTCAGAAATGTTGATAAAGTGTGTGTTCTCTGAAACTGCCCTGAATCTTATTAACAGGGCCTAATGTTTATTCACATGTTAAATTTTTCTTGAAAATATTTCTGCAACTGGAAATCAATTCTTTACATATGGATGGCAAGTCCGTAATAAAATCATGGTGCTTGAAACTTACATGTGCACTATGACAGTAATTTCAGATAAGTAATATACACTGCTCAAAAAAATCCTAGATCTTACTGAGAAATATTGTCATTGAATACTTTGTTCTGTACAAAGTTGAATGTGCTGTCAACAAAATGACAAAAAAACATCAATGCAAATCAAATTTATTAATGGAGGCCAGGAGACATGGAGCAGCTCGTAGTAGGACAACAAGCTAGCAACAAGACCTCTACCTCCGCCTTTGTGCAAGGGGGAACAACAGGAGCACTACCAGAGCCCTCCAAAATGACTTCTAGCAGGCCACAAATGTGCATGTGTCTGAAGCTAAGGACTGGCCCGCTAGTTCCCCAGACCTGAATCTGAGTACATCTAGGACACCATGTCATCCACCAATGTCAAGTTGCATCACAGACTGTCCAGGAGATGGCGGATGCTTTAGTACAAGTCTGGGAGGAGATCCCAAAGGAGACTATTTACAACCTCATCAGGAGAATGCTGAGACATTGTAGGGAGGTCATACAGGCACTTGGAGGCCACACACAACCCTGAGCCTCATTTTGTCTTGTTTTACGGACATTACATCAAAGTTGGATCAGCATGTAGTTTGTTATTCTACTTTATTTTGATTTTGTTTTCATCACATTCAACTTTGTACAGAAGAAAGTATTCAATGACAATATATGATTCATTCAGCGCTCATTTCAGTGTCATTTGAGTGTTCCCTTTATTTTTAGAGCAGTTTATTTAAATACATCCTCCAATCTGTTCCCTTAAGATTGAAAATAATAATCATGTCCCAACAATCTATTATATACTGGACATATGTCTTCTGCTATATTTTGTTCCATTTCTTAAGGGTCAGGGTTGTCTTAATTTGGGTGACTGCATTCTCAGCTTTTTATTTATTGCATGAGTTTCCATTATAACTCTGCCTGGAAGACATGACTGAAGCTCCTGCTGATGGTTAATGGAAAAGCAAGATAATGTGAACTGTCAGATTCACTAATGCAAAC
Source organism: Engystomops pustulosus (assembly GCA_019512145.1). Lineage (NCBI taxonomy): Eukaryota > Metazoa > Chordata > Amphibia > Anura > Leptodactylidae > Engystomops > Engystomops pustulosus. Next base: position 46,751,747 of record CM033651.1, read on the forward strand.
TTGTACTGAATAGTGTATCTAAATTTTGACTCCTGCTTATATTTATAGCTGTTGGAAGTGGCACATTTATGTGAAAGGCACTTATTCTATGATCATCCGAGATTATTTTAATTATGTAGTTTAAAAGATGAGTAACAAAAAGCAGCCATCTCACATATCCTTAATAAATTTTATGCAGGAAATCCGTCTCCATATCTCCCCGTCTACTAAAGCTTGCCTATCTCTAGCATAAATTTTACTTACAACTATTAAGCCTATGCTTAGTTATGTGGATTTTCATGAGTCTACATAATTAAAAATTAGAAGTTTTTGTTAGTATTTTATAAAACTACCAATACGAGTCATGTATGCCTCAACCAAAATCTGAGCCCAGTTCTCATCTGCACATTTTAAACAATGGTATATTGGTATATAAAGGCCAACCCTGTTGAGGTCCGGGAACTGTGGGGGGCAATCCAGCAATTGTACTTTATTATTATCAAACAATTTCTTAGCCAAAGATTGTTTTCCTGGAGCATTGTTTTCTTAGCCAAAGATTGTTTTCCTGGAGCACTTTTCTATCCTTTTCATACCCGTAGTACTCAGCTTTACAAAGCAAACCATCTTGTAACATATAGTTCCGCATTAAGAAAACACATCAATCTTGGTTAATAACCTAATGCCTTTTAACAGTGGGAAAAATATAACATCAGGCTTCCTCCAATTAACTTGACAGTTCTGTCAATCTCTCGATTTATTAGCCACTTTCCCTTGGTTCTCCAAGACCTATTTGTGCTGATCATTTGCCTAGGTTTGCCTGATTTCTCCAAATCACCTGTTTAGATTTCTACTCTCCAATTTTTATACTCTTTTTTTGCAAACTTGACTGGATTGAATTGTCTCCTTCACCTTTTTTGGGGGCCACTGTAGCAGACTTTTGAGTCACACCAGAATTGATAGACCTTGTGATTTATTGACTCCGATATTTGGCCTCAATGTCCATCTCTTGGCTTTGAATTGGATGAATGGCCTACATTTTGTATTCTTCCAACTGTGATGGCACTCACATGGTGAAGTTTGGCCCAGTAAATGCTGTTTCATTTTTGTCTCATGCACTACTTGTGGAATTAAGAATACTACACTCTACTTGTAGCATGTATCCTGTATCCTGATAATCCCATTAATCGAAATGGTGATTATCTGGGCAACTTGGATGGTTATTCAATAGAAATGTCAGACTGAGCTCAACCTCTACCACAATCCTTTATCTTTGTCAAGGATAACATTCGTACATATTTCAGAGATGTATCTGTTTCCAAAATTACTCGGGAATAGTGAGGATTAAAATAACCCTATGTTCACACCAGCGTTTCTCCTCCTTCACCTCGTGCCTTTGTGCCGATAATTACTCCATTCACCGATGTTCCAGGACACTAGAAGGATTTAGGTGGACATAGTCCAGGTAACTCCAGTAGCTCTGTCTTAATTTATGGAACTTGGATGGTGTTGCACAGGCATTGGAGCATATAGTAGCTCATGTGACCCTGGCTTTGTAGAGGTAAGGAAATGAGAGGCAGCGATGCTCCATTGACACCCGTGAGCTGTTCCAGGTGTAACACTGCACTGAAGAAAACTTCTCTGTCTCATCCTACTCTTCTTCCTCCAAAAGTGTCCACTGGCTGGTACTAGAGCAGTACTTGACCACTGGTCTATCGTCCCATCCTGCTCACCCTGTGTGGACTGGCCTGAAAATTGTTTCTCCTCTTCTTTTCTCCTGTGCCCCCTTTACATTCTCTGTCATGGGCAAAAGAGCTTTTACAACCAGTTGAAAGATGGGGATGATAGCACTGAATATATAAACACAGATAAAATTGGTGGAATATTGGGAGTAGAGCAGCACTGAATAAATTTCCTTCATGCTGGTCAATACTTTGACTCACTCTGTTCTACAGCTAGAAATCAACAGTTGCCTGCTGCTGCTCACACAGCCTTTCCAGATCGCAAAATGCAATTCTACCTAGTTGGTGCATAACATATGTGGCAGTAGTTGGGCAGGCCATAATTCCTCTTCAGTGCAAATAGGCAAACAGCAGCAGGGTGTAATGCAGAACAAACACTAGGTACTTTAAGCAGCAGCTTTGGCAGGTCTGTTTAGTTGGCAAGGAACTTTTGCCAAACCAGGTTCGACACGTGTGAGGCAAGAGATTTGCATGGCTCAACCCAAAGCTGCAAAAAGACACCGAGCTTGAGGTTTGGTGGTAGCCACCACTTGTCTGTCTGCTCCTGGATCTCAGTCCACAGTTTCTGGATGGTGTGGGGTCTTACTTCTAAAAAGATGTAAAGGAGATTTAAAGTACCTGCTCATGCTCATTCTTCCGCTTGTCAGTTGTTTAGTGCACATTGGAACTAATGTAAATGTCTATTAAACTTCTAACTTCATCCAGAACATGTTGGTGCAGGACAGAGATGGCCTGTCGGGAAAAGTACTGCCGGCTAGGAACTTCATACTGTGGGAATACTGCTGCTCTCTGATCAGTCTCCACCAGCCCGAATCAGAACATTTCAATGGGCAGCAGTTTGGAATGTTATTCAGGACCAGAACTTGGCCCAAAAGTATACTTGGGTCATTGGTGGCTGAATGGATGGTGTGAAAAGGGTTGGTGATGGTGGTAGAGGTGGTGGTGTCACATCCTCCCTGGCAGAGAGACAGGTGATCTGGTCCCTTGGGAGGTTGGTTACAGGTTAACCGAAACTGCAGAGGGAGCTGTTAAGGCATTGGCTAGTGGCACAGCAAGCACATGACAAGTGTTCTGTCTTCTGCACTTCGATTGAAAACATTCCATGTCACAGACCCTCTGTGGGATGGCCTTTGTTTGCTTGGTCCCTGAAGGCGCTGGGCAGTGGCAGGCAACAATGTTGCAATAGGCTGACCGCTGTGCCTTGCCAACCTTGCACTTATTCAGCTGGATGCCTGAGTTTTTCTGAACCCAACCTCTTTCTCCAAACTATCATTGGCTTCCGCCCATGTATAGTCTAGGACCCCATCAACACTTCTCTCTTCTTCTGCCATCAAGCCCTCACTGCTGCCCTCCTTCTTTGTCAGAGCAGTTGGTTGGCAGTTGTGTTTCATCATCCTCAATTGATCGACAGGGGAGTCAATCATCAGCACTCTATCACATAGGTTGGGTTGAGGTGAGACAAGAGTCATGAGTAGCTCAAAAGTAAGGAAGTAGGTGACTTTATCCATGGCAATGTCAGCCTGTGTGCTCGAAACAGCAGCTCAGAAAAAGGAAGAGATAAGCATCTGAAATAATTCTACACTAGCTGTGAAAATCTGTGGACTTCATTTCCAGACAATATGGGAGGAGGAAGGAGTGTTCGACATGATTTTTGAGTATATATGTTGAAGTCTGCCTGATGGATCTGCAGAGAGGATTAAAACCTCATGCTGGTAAGAAGGAGCGCTGGGATCTAAGAACAGAATTTGTGGAATGGTATGAACTTGTAATAAGTCACAGGGACTTCTATTTTAAAGTAATAATGCAGAAAAAACCTTTAGTTCACTGCTTGGCTCACTCCTCCTTCATTTTACATTACTAGATCAAGAATAATGTAGCTATAATAAAGCTATAAATTTTATTGGCATTGGTATTCTATTTCCCTCACTGGCTGGCACATTACAGGTGCGCAGGAAATCCTCCAGTGAAAGATGTTTTTGCATTTAGTGTGTTATTTGATGTATTTTATTATTCATTAATATCCCTTAATATCTTAAGCGGGAGATATGTTTAGTGTTGGCATATTATTATTTTAATGGAATATAACACTTTTGTCTCAATGTGTCATATACAGTGGGTTGAGTATGTTTTCTGTCAGTACCTTGCTAACGCACCTGCATTTAAATAGTGTTCTGTGTAACATCAGTTTTCTTTTCATTTACCAACTACTGAATTCTGCACCACTTTATCTGTGGCACAAATTGGTTGAGATATGTAAAGCTGGCTCAGAGCTTATTGGATTTTTATATGTGTGCTTTCATAGTATCACAGTTGTTAGCAATATACATTTCACATAGACTAGAATTGTGCAGTTGTGAAGTAGTCATAAACAGCCCAGCCCTGTGCAGTTTATGGGAGAAAATGTGTGCTTTATGGTCAATAGACGCTAATGAATTTTAAATTGTTACGGAAAACGCCTATAGTAATAACATAAATATTTTAGAGAAAATGCAATTTCTGTTTCATACTATTTATAGAATGCATCTTTACTGCAAGCAAAGTAAAAGGAGCAAATAGAAGGCCCAAATGCTCAAAAGTATGAAAGTTATAACTATAAGCATACCAATGTTTTTTAATTTAACTAGTAAAGGCTGTGTTTTAGGTGTCCTTTATTTCTATGATTCATTGCACTTGCTCCTGAGGGACATTTGTTGATGTAGACCAACCAATGTTCACATTACATAAATCCTTACAGTAGGAGCCTCCCATCCTTTAGATAAATTCGGGAAGGAGGTCAAGTTCCTTCTGCTTTTGCATGGTCCACTCTGCTTTCTACCAATGCCCTTCAGTGTCAATGCCACATCCTGCTTCTCCTAAAGTCTCAAGCAAGCAGAGTGGCTGTGAGGTGGTTGTTGCCTTCTTCCTCGACTTTATCTTATGCCGGGCAGATATATACTCTTAAAAATGTATTACCATCTGGGCATTCACATTTAACTTAATCCGCCCGATACACACATTTATTCAATTGAATGTGATAAAACACCATTTACCTGTGTGACGATATTACTCATAAATGTAACCTTGCTGTTCCTCAGCTTTGTGCTTCACTTGTAGTGCTGCAAGTGGCAAACATGACAAATATCCACAATCAAAATCTAGGCAGTATGCCATGTGCACTTAGAAGTTACCTGACGTCCTGGAAAGTAAATAAGCTATAATGTTTTCCATGGTGTGATAAGGAAAACATTGCCCTAAAGCTACCCTGGGTCTATCAAATAACTTGGCCAACCCTGTTTTATGAAATCTGTAACATATGGCATACTTCATTTCTAATTAAGCATTTTGATTTTATGGCAGAAATATATTGTTTACTTACAATAATTGTGTCAGATTGTCGAGACAATGAACTCATAACTTTAATTTCCCATGCACACTGTGATAGAGATCATATTTCTCTCCATTTTTGTTCACCCAGCCGCCATCTTGTCTTAGCTGGGGGCCATGTCATGATTTAAACATCATCCTACAGCCTGTTTTCTTCTCCTTACTTTTGTTAACAAGGAACATTAGGAGCCATTCTCAGTACATTTTGTAACTGGGATAATATAAACATTCTATTTATATGAGAACAAGGCCTCTAAGAGAAGCAGTGCATAGTTAATCAACATTTTGGGAAAATGTCTTAAAGGGGAGGTTTTGGTATATTCAAAGTAACCTATAGCATTTCAGTATTTTATCACCTTTTCATGTCCTCTGCAAGGTTTTTTCTGTTATGATATACATGGCTGCCTGCTTTGAAATAAACACAGTGATTTGTTTGTAGAAGGGCTGTTTGAGCCCTTGATAAAGATGTTACATTTCTGCATTCATTTCTTCAACTTTCACGTAACAAATGTAATGTAGAAATTCTGTGCGTTTCCTTCTTTACATAAAGAAATCTACAGCATGGCTGCATGTATATATTGTTAGAAACTCAATTGTTTGCCTATTCATGTCTCTTATGACCGTAAATATAATCTACTTGGACTGACTGTGGTATTGTAATCACATGGGTTTATTTTTTTCAGAGCAACGTTACAAAACTATATAAAATGATCCTCCAAAAGTTTTCAGTAATGACCGAAAACAATTTGAAAAAAAGATAGGAAAGCAAAACATTTCAAAATCTGGAATAATACTCATTTCCATATGGCTCACCTCAAGAGCTATTATACAGAGAATACTTCACCAGGTTCAGCAGCAGTAGGTTACCTCTAGGAGTTTTTATAACCATCTTCTTTTTTGTTGTTGGTGGTTTAGTTACAGCAAAGCATCACACCTGGCATTGGCTTCCTGCTGCATGTTCCAGAAGCTCTTTGCTAGTAGTAGCTCAGTGGCATCATAATAAGCTATTTTCTTTTTTAAATGTATATGTTTAAAGGGATTGTGGGGACACATATTGAAATGCAGTGTAGCTGAGTAAAGGAGGTTTTAACACTTTCAGTGCAGCTACAATAGAATTGGAAACAGAAATCTACACTATGTCCTTGTTTTTTCTTTATTATTCTCAGCATTTTAGGTCTAATGCATAATGCCCCACACATGAATGCTCTCAGAATGCTCTACTGGCATGGCACAGGAGACAGTGTAGCACCCACTTTATGCTGGGGTGGGGGGGGGGCGTTCATGTGCTGCTATATACTGGGGAGGCAGGGTCTGATGGCTATATACTTAGGGGCAGAGGAAGCATGCTATATACCGGGGGGAAGGGCTGCAAGCTGTATACTGGGCGGCAGAGAAAGCAGGCTATGAACTGGGGGGTCGGGGGCTGATGGCTATATACTGGGGGGCAGGGGCTGCAGGCTATATATATCCATATCAATATTGCCTGGGCGTCATGATGGTTTTCGTACATCCAAGCTTCATACATTCATTATTACGGCACATTAATTGTTTTATTTCATATATGGTGCTATTGACCAAGGGATACACAGTTCATTGTGATCTGTTTATGAACTGTTTGGGCAAGTGCAATAGACAGGGCAAAGAGGAGGAGAGGTGATGTATGCCGGAAGAGACTTGTGATTGTGAATGAGACAGTGGCCTCAGAAAAAATTCAAAACCAGGAGAGCGTTGAGAAAATAATTTTTTGTGTAACTTATAGAGCCCCTAACATCTCTGAGGAAATATAGGGTCACCTATCAAAACAGATGGAGCGGGCTGCACAGGAGGGGACAGTAATGATAATGGGAGACTGGGAGACTTTAACTTTACAAAAATAAATTGGGCTCTTCTTCATCTGTGAAGGGGAAATATTTTATCAACTTTCTGCAGGATAATTTTATGGTGCAGCTTGTAGAAGATCCCACAAGAGGTGATGCATTGTTGGACATTGAGATTTCTAACAATGTGGAGATTGTCCAAAATGTCATTGGCTGGTAAACCCTTGGGAAATATAACATAATTATTTTCCTCTTAAACTGTAAAAAGCAAAACAGGTGGCAAACTCGGAAACTTTGAATTTTAAGAGGGCTCATCTCCAGAAATTCAGGGCTGCACTGCAGGATATAGACTGGAGTCAAATACTATCATGTGATGATACTAATGTTAAATGGGAGAAATTCAAATCTATCCTGGGTCATTATACTTCTAAATTTATTGCAATAGGTAACAAGTATAGACAGGCTATAACACCCCACATGGCTTAAAGCTGCAGTTAAAAGGGAAAAAAATGATAAAAAGAGGGCATTCAAAAAATATAAAGCTGACAGGTCACCTGAGGCTTTCAATACTTACAAAAAACTTACCAAAATCTGTAAGAAGGAAATCAAATCAGACAAAATATAAAATCAAAGACAGGTGGCTAAAGATAGCAAGACAAATCCCAACCAAGGAATTTTTTAAGTATATCAATGCAAAAAAAAAAAAAAGGGTCAGAGCAGGTTGGACCCCTTTGTTCTGAAAATGGGGCATCGGTGACTGGAGACCAAGAGAAGGCGGAAAAACTTAATGGGGTTTTTTAAGCTCTGTTTATAAGATAGAAGAAAGAACTTATAACGTGGGTGGTGCCAGTATAGGTCATGCATCCTGTAATATACTAGACTGGCTGAATGTAGACATGATCCAATCTAAGCTCAATAATATCAATGTGTACAATGCTCCTGGACCAGATAGGTTACACCCCAGAGTTCTTAAAGAACTTAGTTCTGTCATTGCTGTACCGTTGTCTAAAATTTTCAGGGATTCCGTAATGTCTGGTGTGGTGCCAAGTGACTTATTGAATATATTGGAAAATATTGGAAGGGTTCGTAAAAGACGATATACTGGAGTATGTGACAATAGTATAATAAGTGACAGCCAGCATGGGTTTACTAAGAATAGAAGTTGTCAGACTAACCTGATCTGCTTCTATGGAGAAATTAGCAGATGTCTGGATGGAGGAGCGGCTGTGGATATTGTGTTCTTGGACTTTGCAAAGGCATTTGACACTGTCCCCCACAAACGCCTGATGGGTAAAATAAGGTCTATTGGTTTGGCAGGAATCATTTGCAATGAAACTTTGAATTTTAAGAGGGCTCATCTCCAGAAATTCAGGGCTGCACTGCAGGATATAGACTGGAGTCAAATACTATAATGTGATGATACTAATGTTAAATGGGAGAAATTCAAATCTATCCTGGGTCATTATACTTCTAAATTTATTGCAATAGGTAACAAGTATAGACAGGCTATAACACCCCACATGGCTTAAAGCTGCAGTTAAAAGGGAAAAAAATGATAAAAAGAGGGCATTCAAAAAATATAAAGCTGACAGGTCACCTGAGGCTTTCAATACTTACAAAAAACTTGCCAAAATCTGTAAGAAGGAAATCAAATCAGACAAAATATTAAATCAAAGACAGGTGGCTAAAGATAGCAAGACAAATCCCAACCAAGGAATTTTTTAAGTATATCAATGCAAAAAAAAAAATAATGGGTCAGAGCAGGTTGGACCCTTTTGTTCTGAAAATGGGGCATCGGTGACTGGAGACCAAGAGAAGGCGGAAAAACATAATGGTTTTTTTAAGCTCTGTTTATACGATAGAAGAAAGAACTTATAATGTGGGTGGTGCCAGTGTAGGTCATGCATCCTGTAATATACTAGACTGGCTGAATGTAGACATGATCCAATCTAAGCTCAATAATATCAATGTGTACAATGCTCCTGGACCAGATGGGTTACACCCCAGAGTTCTTAAAGAACTTAGTTCTGTCATTGCTGTACCGCTGTCTAAAATTTTCAGGGATTCCGTAATGTCTGGTGTGGTGCCAAGTGACTGGCGCAAGGCAAATATGGTGCCAGTATATAAAAAGGGCTCTAGAAGTTCACCAGGCAATTACAGGCCTGTAAACTTAACTTCCATTGTGGGAAAAATATTGGAAGGGTTAGTAAAAGACGATATACTGGAGTATGTGACAATAGTATAATAAGTGACAGCCAGCATGGGTTTACTAAGAATAGAAGTTGTCAGACTAACCTGATCTGCTTCTATGGAGAAATTAGCAGATGTCTGGATGGAGGAGCTGCTGTGGATATTGTGTTCTTGGACTTTGCAAAGGTATTTCACACTGTCCCCCACAGACGCCTGATGGGTAAAATAAGGTCTATTGGTTTGGCAGGAATCATTTGCAATTGGATTGAAAAAGGATCGTATCCAGAGAGTTGTGGTCAATGATTCCTACTCGGAATGGTCACCAGTTATGAGTGGTGTACCTCAGGGTTCTGTGCTTGGCCCACTACTACTTAACATATTTATTAATGATCTAGAGGTAGGAATTAATAGCACTGTATCTATTTTTGCAGATGACACCAAGCTGTGTAGTGTAATACAGTCTATGGAGGATGTTCATAGGCTGCAAGGTGACTTGGACAAACTGAATGTTTGGTCATCCACTTAGCCAATGAAGTTTAATGTGGATAAATGTAAAGTTATGCACCTGGGGGCTAATAATCCAAAGGCTAAATATGTCCTTGGGGGAGTAAATCTGGGAGAGTCCCTTGTTGAGAAAGACCTGGGGGCACTAGTAGATCATAAATTGAATAACAGCATGCAATGTTAATCAGTTGCCTCTAAAGCCAGCAAGTTCTTGTCATGCATCAAAAGTGGTCTGGACTTTCGGGATAGGGATGTTATATTACCACTGTACAAGGCATTGATTCGGCCTCACCTGGAATATGCCGTCCAATTCTGGGCATTGGTCCATAAAAAGGATGCCCTGGAGCTGGAGAGGGTTTAAAGTTTGCTTATCACAAAACTGATGAGGGGTATGGAAGGTCTCAGTTATGAGGAAAGATTAAAACAGCTAGATTTATTTATTCTGGAAAAAGACAATGAGGGGACATGATTAATTTATATAAATATATGAATGGTCCATACAAAAAATATGGTGGCAAGTTGTTTCAGATTAAATCAAATGAAAAGACGAGGGGGCACTTTCTCCGTCTGGAGAAATCGAGGTTTAATCACCAGCTCAGGGGGGTTGCAATGGGGAGCCCATGTGCTCCCACCTATCGGTCCTTCTTGTGGGCGGTGCTTAATCTTTAAATAGCCCGGGACGCCGGCAGCACGGGCGGCCAAACAAATGCCGGCGTATGTCACCATACTAGCGTGACCGATCCCTCTGTAGTCTAGCTTAGCTAGCAAGCTGACATCAATGCTTCAGACTAGCAAAGATAGTTGAGAGTCAGGGGGTCATTATCATAACACTTCTCTGATGAACCGCTACTTCAGTCTATGTAGCGGGGAAACGCGTCAGGCACTTATGGACATATGGTCACACTAGGTGCAGACCCTCGTGTGTGAACAGATACTGGTACCTAACCATGAGGGTCTAGTACTAGAGATGAGCGAACACTAAAATGCTCGGGTACTCGTTATTCGAGACGAACTTTTCCCGATGCTGAGGGATCGTCTGAAAATAACGAATCCATGACGTCAATGGGAGGAGCTCGAAGCATTTTGCAACATGGGGGACCAAGGCTTGTCAAGGGAGTGCTTGCCAAACACCCTGGAACCTCAGAACAGTAAAGGATGGAAACACCATCGGAAAATGGACCAGGAGGAAACGCAGGGGGCGCATGATGGATGCCTCTGAGGTCTGCCATAATCGCACCCATTTCGCCAAAATATGGGCAAACAGCATGGCCATACAGAGTGACAGAATGAAGCTAGATAGCATCAAAACATCCAATAATTGACTCGACACATATGGGGACGGGTATGCAGGAGCCAGCGGCAGCAGGAGAGAGTGTACATGGTGAACATAGCCCTAAATGGACTCAGGCTTTTAAACCCATGGGTGGCGAGAGGAACCAAAGGAGGTGAGCAAGAAGACGCTCAAATAATTTTGGTACATGATAAAGTTTGCCAGTTATTTTTGTGGATTACACGAGTGGTGGCGACAAAGTTACAATTTGCTGTGGAATGCCCTGTAATAGCTCTTGGGCGGTGTGCCTTTTATCGCCGAGGCTCAGAGTCTTCAAGCACCGCCTGCTGTCGCTTAGCGCGGGATGAGTGTGTGGCCTAGAGGCTACCGAGATGATGGCGCCATGCCCAGGATGGTAATTACGAGGGAGGGAGGGGGAGGAGGGGGGGAGGGGTTTGAGGACTTGAGAGATGGACGAGGTAGGCTCCCTGAATTCTTCTGCGTCGGTAGTATAGAACAAGCAGGGTTAATGACTCGGTCCCAGCCTGACCAAGTTAAGTGTATAGTAGCGTTTCTTATAAGTTTGGGATATGGCGGTGAGGGGAATGTAAACAGATGCGCAAGAAGCGATGATGCGCATGGAGCTGGTTCGTTTCCGCTGCCAGGAGAGCTGTTGCCAATCAACGCCCCTGTCTCTAGGCTACTCCCCCCCAAACAAGCACTTGCTAAGAACCTTTTGGATAAGAGTAAGTGTAGTAGCGTTCTTATAAGTTTAGAATGCCGGTGAGGGGAATGTAGACAGATTGCGCGAAGCGCTGAAATAATATCCCTAAATGGTAAAAGTTTGCCAGTTATATTTTGTGGATAAACACAGCAGGGTGGCGACAAAGTTAACAACTTGATGTGGAATCCATGAAAACAACCCAAATTTCTGCTGACAAACTCGGTGATTAAAGGGACGATGTGATGGAGGCAGCTATAGGACGCTTTTTGAGGTACAATGGAGAACGGGGGGGGTGTGGAGCATTTAATTGGAAGTGCCTGTATGTGGCAGTCCAAAATTTTTCAAAAGAGGAGCAGGTAGGTGGCCTCCAGGAAATAGGGATTCGATTGTGCCTGTATGTGGCAGTCCCAAACATGTTTTCAAACCAAAGGAGCAGGTAGGTGGCCTCCAGTAAAATGGATAATGATTGAGTGCCGTATGTGGCAGTCCCAAACATTGTTTTCAAACCAGGAGCAGGTAGGTGGCCCTGTCAATAATGGAATAGTTGAGGGCTGTATGTGGCAGTCCCAAAAATTGTTCAACCAGAGGAGCAGGTAGGTGCCCTGCAGTAAAATGGAATAATAGATTGAGTGCCTGTATGTGGTCAGTCCCAAAATGTTCAAACCAGAGGAGCAGTAGGGGCGCTCAGTAAAATGGAATAGATTGAGTTGCCTGTATGTGGCAGTCCCAAAAATGGTTTCAAACCAGAGGAGCGGTAGGTGGCCCCTGCAGTAAAATGGAATAGTGAGTGCCTGTATGTGGCATGCCCAAAATTGTTCAAACCAGAGGAGCAGTAGGTGGCCCTCCAGTAAAAATGTGAATAGAATTGAGATGCCTGTAGTGGCAGTCCCAAAAATTTTTTAAAACAGAGGACCAGGTAGGTGGCCCTCCAGAAAAATGGAATAGATTGAGTGCCTGTATGTGGCCTCACAAAAATTGTTTCAACAGAGGACCGGGTGGTGGCCCTCCAGAAAAATTAAATGCATGAAGTACTATCAGCAAGAGCCAGTGGGCCCTGTCAAAAAATAGCCATTTCCCTGCTTTACGTACCAAGAGAGGAGAAGGAGGAAAATGAGGAGGAGGAGAGGAGTGGATCAATGATTCAGGTTGAGCTTCCTTACCTGGTGGAGATTGGAAATTTGAGAAATCCGCCTTATTATTTTATAAGCGTCAGCCTGTCAGCGCTCGTCAGTCGAAGGGTGTTACGCTTATCGGTGATGGATGCCAAGCTGCATGAAAACCGCCTCGGACAAGACGCTAGCGGCAGGGCAGGCAAGAACCTCCAGGCGTACACAGCGCAGTCGTGCCACTGTCCAGCTTGAAACCCAGTAGTTGTAGGGAGCTGTGTGTATCTTTAGGACGATGGGTATGGTCAGTACGTACTCCCTCACATCTTTCTGTAAAGACAGCCCTACTCTGCCGGATGGGGACAGGGACAGTGTCTGCTGGGGTGACATAACGTGGCAAAAGTCTGTAAAGCGTACCCTTTGCCAGTGTGGACAAGCTGCCTGCTCGCCTACTCCCCTCGCTACTTGTCCGCAGAACTACGCATCTGCCGCTAGCGCTGTCAGAAGGGAAATACTGTTTCAGCTTGTGCACCAGGGCTGCTGGTATTCAGCATTCTCACACTCCTTTCCTCTCCAGGGAGTGAGAGTGGGAAGATTTTGCTGTGTACCGTGGGTGTCAGGGAGTGAACAACCAGTAATCGGTGCTGGAATAAATTCTTTGAACGCGAGGGTCCGGGATAGGCAGCCTAGCTGAAATATGCCATATGAGCCAGAGTACAACGCGTAAGAATTCACCCCTCACTGGCCGACTGTCCATTTCTCCTCCTCCGACCACTCCTCCATCTCTCTTTTCTGCCCATACCACGCTGAACAGTGAAGGTCAACAATGGTCGCCCTCTTGTGTCTCGCCAACATTCTCCTTCCTTCTCCTCATCTCCTTCCACTCCAACCTCCTCCGATATGCGCGAGAGAAAAACAGACTCAGGTGCTTTGGCTATCAACAAGGGAATATTCTTCCCCGTCTCTTGTGACGAGCGCAAAGCTTCCGACTCATGCTGACCGAGGAGTTTTTCAACAGGCCAAGCAGCGGGGATGGTGAGGCTGATGATGGCGGCATCGCCACTGACCATCTGTGTTGATCCTCAAAGTTACTCAACACTGACAGATCAGACACTCCACGTCCAATCCTCATTGTAGACTTGAGGAAGCTACTGACCTGACTACCAGTTCTGTTGTGGAAGTTCGAATCTGGCAGTCTACAATCGCTTGGCTGCTTGAAAACTGGATAACATGGTCAGTGTTGAATTCCACCTCGTGGGCACGTCGACAAACAGTCGGTGAGCGGGCAGTTGGAGGCGGCGTGCGCTGCCCTGAGAGTGGCAGCATCTGGGCTGGGACTTCTGAAATGCGCACAGATGCGGCGCCACCTTCGTGAGCAAATCAGACAGATTGGGGTATGTTTTGAGAGGAAACGCTGCATATCAGATTTAACACATGGGCCAGGCATGGCACATGTGTCAGTCTCCGAGTTGCAGAGCCGCCACCAGGTGTACGGCCGTTGTCAACACAACCATTCCCGGTTGAGGTTCAGCGGTGCCAGCCACCGATCAGTCTGCGCCGTGATGCCCTGTAATAGCTCTTGGGCGGTGTGCCTTTTGTCGCCTAGGCCTCAGCAGTTTGAGCACGCCTGCTGTCGCTTAGCGACGGCACTGTGCTGTGCTAGAGCTACCGACTGATGGCGCCGTGCCCACGGATGGTAGTTCGGAGGAGGGGTGGGGAGGGGTGGGGAGGAGGAGGGAATGTAGGCTGAAACACCTGGACCGAGGTAGGCCCCGCAATCCTCGGCGTCGGCAGTATAGAGCAGCCCCAGGGTCAGACTCGGTCCCAGCCTCCACCACAACCCGTTAACCCATTGTGCCGTCAGCGAATATAGTGGCCTGCCGGCAGCACTCGTCACGTGTCCGTGGTCGGGGACCTTGTCAGAAACGGCGTTGGTCAGGGCACGGATGATGTTGTCTGACACGTGCTGGTGCAGGGCTGGGACGGCACATCGGGAAAAGTAGTGGCGGCTGGGGACCGAATACCGGGGGCGGCCGCCGCCATGAGGTTGCGAAAGGCCTCGGTCTCTCTAGCCTATAGGGCAGCCTTCCAGGCTAAGCAATCTGGAGTGTACCTAGGGCTTGGGCGGGCGGGTGGGTCGCATCTATTTGCGTTCCGCTCCAGCGTCGGGTAGGAGCGTGAACGACTGGTGGATGCTGGGAGGATCGTGGAGGCGACGATGGGGTTTTTGTGCCAGGGTCCTGGGCAGGGGGCTGACTAGCAGCTGACACAGGGGAAGGAGCAGTGGTGTGAACGGCCGGAGGTTGAACGGGCTTGTTGCCATGTGTGGGGTGCTAGCATTCATATGCTGCGCATACTGGTGGTAGTTAGCTAGTAGTGGTGGAACCCTGCTGAGCCTGGTTTGGCAAATGTTGCACACACAGTCCGTCGGTCATCCGGTGTTCCTAAAGAACCTCCACACTTCTGAAGATCTAGCCCCTCGCGCAAGAGCCCTCACCCCGGAGCTCACTAGTTGACAGTGGGCTGATGCACCAGCTCTGGCCTTGCCTCTCCGTCTGGCCCCACCACTGCCTCTTCCAACTGTTCAGGTCGAGGACTCTCCTCCGTTTCAGAAGCACTGTGTTCACCCGGCCCTCAACCCAGCTGGGTCTGTCACCTTCATCCTCCGATCCCTCAGTCTGCTCCCCCTCGGATTCCTGCCCTGACAAACAACTTCCCACTGCTGGACAACCGTGTCTCTCATCGTCGGACACTCTTTACACACTTCCACTACGTCAGAGGTCATCTCACCCAAGACTGTGACGGTGGAAACCTGGGCATCGGAAATTGTCGCAGCAGAAACCGGACAGTGGTTTGTGACTGTGGAAGGGTCCAGAAAACAGTCTCAGGTATAGCGGTTTCAAATGCCAAATTTCCTGGGAGGGGGCAGACTGGGGGGAGGAGGCTGAGGTGCAGGGAGTGGAGGAGTGGGGGATTTCGGTGACATGGGTGGACTGCGGGAAGACTGACTGGTGGTGGACAAATTGCTCGAAGCATTGTCGCAATCCACGACATCACCTGTTCGACTGTTCGGCCTAAAAGTGCTCTACCACGAGTCACCTACTTCAGACATGAACTAGGGAGTGTAGCTCTGCGGCGTTCCCTGCTCCCTCATCAGCAGGTGGTGTCTACCACGGCCAGGACCACGGGCCTGACCCTGCAGTAGTTGGACGCCACGTCCCGCCTCGTCCTCTACCCTAGCCCTCGGGTTAAACATTTTAAAATGAGAGTTATAACTTTTTTTTTTTTTTTCTTCTTTGTTTTTTTTTTGGTGTTTTTGTGTTTTTTGTTTTTTTTGAGTTTTTAAAACCAAACAATCCTATCCTATGCTATGGCTTTTTCTAGCCAGTATCAAAGGAAGCACACTACTATGCCGATGAGAGACATGAGTTATTGCCTAATAGAAATCCAACCCTTCGAATTTTGCCACTTGGCCTTTGCTATGGATATGTGCGCACATAAGCGCAGAACAACAGCGGTCGCAAGTCTCACTACAAATTGCTCAGAATTGGGCAAGTACATGCACTGCAGAGAAACTACACGCCACCAGCAGATCAACCAGAAATCAAATATAGAAAGCTACTGTAGGCTCAAGAAGCTGTTTGTATCTCTATGGCTATTTTCGCAAGTACATAAGGAAGCACACTACTATGCCAGATGGAGATGACAATGAGTTATTGCCTAATAGAAATCCAACCCCTACTGAATTTTGCCATTTCGGTTTGCTATGGATTGTGCGCCACTAAGCGCAGGAACACGCGGTCGCAAGTCTCACTACAAATTGCTCAGAATGGCTGCTACTGCACTGCAGAAACTACAGCCACAAGCCAGATCAACCAGAAATCAAATATATAGAACGCTACTGTAGGCTTCAAGAAGCTGTTGTATCTCCTATGGCTATTTTCAGCCAAGTATAAATGAAGCACAATGCTATGCAGATGAGATGACACTGAGTTATTGCCTAATAGAAATCCAAACCCTACTGAATTTTCCCACTTCGGCCTTGCTATGGATATGTGCGCCACTAAGCGCAGAACACAGCGGTCGCAAGTCTCACTACAAATTGCTCAGAATTGGCAAGTAATGCACTGCAGAAACTACAGCCACCAGAGATCAACCAGAATCAAATATATAGAACGCTACTGTAGGCTTCAAGAAGCGTTTGTATTCTCCTATGGCTATTTCTAGCCAAGTATCAAGAAAGCAACACTACTATGCCAGATGAGAAGACACGAGTTATTGCCTATAGAAATCCAACCCCTACTGAATTTTCCACTTCGGCCTTGCTATGGATATGTGCGCCACTAAGCGGCAGACACAGCGGTCGCAAGTCTCACTACAAATTGCTCAGAATTGGCAAGTACTATGCACTGCAGAAACTACAGCCACCAGCGATCAACAGAAATCAAATATATAGAACGCTACTGTATGGCTTCAAGAAGCTGTTTGTATTCTCTATGGCTATTTTCTAGCCAAGTATCAAGGAAAGCACACTACTATGCCAGATGAGATGACACTGAGTTATTGCCTAATAGAAATCCACCCCTACTGAATTTTCCCACTTCGGCCTTTGCTATGGATATGTGCGCCACTAAGCGCAGAACACCAGCGGTCGCAAGTCTCAATACAAATTGCTCAGAATGGCAAGTACATGCACTGCAGAAACCACAGCCACCAGCAGATCAACCAGAAATCAAATATATAGAACGCACTGTAGGCTTCAAGAAGCTGTTGTATTCTCCTATGGCTATTTCTAGCCAAGTATCAAAGGAAGCACACTACTATGCAGATGAGATGACACTGAGTTATGGCTAATAGAACCAACCCCTAACTGAATTTGCCACTTCGGCTTGCTATGGATATGGTGCGCCACTAAGCGAGAACACCAGCGTCGCAAGTCTCACTACAAATTGCTCAGAATTGGCAGTACATGCACTGCAGAAACTACAGCCACCAGCAGATCAACAGAAATCAAATTATAGACGCTACTGTAGGCTTCAAGAAGCTGTTTGTATTCTCCTATGGGCTATTTTCTAGCCAAGTATCAAGGAAAGCACACTACTATGCCAGATGAGATATGACACTGAGTTATTGCCTAATAGAAATCCAACCCTACTGAATTTTCCACTCGGCCTTTGCTATGGATTGTGCGCCACAAGCGCAGAACACAGCTGGTCGCAAGTCTCACTACAAATTGCTCAGAATTGGCAATACATGCACTGCAGAGAAACTCCACCAGCAGATCAACCAGAAATCAAATATGAACGCTACTGTAGCTTCAAGAAGCTGTTTGTATTCTCCTATGGCTATTTTCTAGCCAAGTATTCAAAGGAAGCACCTACTATGCCAGATGAGATGACAATGAGTTATGCCTAATAGATCCAACCTACTGAATTTTCCCACTTCGGCCTTTGTATGGATATGTGCCCACTAAGCGCAGAACACAGCGGTCGCAAGTCTCATACAAATTGCTCAGAATTGGCAAGTACATGCACTGCACGAAACTAAGCCACCAGCAGAGTCAACCAGAAATCAATATATAGAACGCTACTGTAGGCTTCAGAAGCTGTTTGTATTCTCCTATGGCTATTTCTTGCCAAGTATCAAAGGAAGACAACTACTATGCCAGATGAGATGACACTGAGTTATTGCCTAATAGAAATCCAACCCCTACTGAATTTTCCCACTTCGGCTTTGCTATGGATATGTGCGCCACTAAGCGCAGAACACAGGGTCGCAAGTCTCACTACAAATTGCTCAGAATTGGCAAGTACATGCACTGCAGGAAACTACAGCCACCAGCAGATCAACCAGAAATCAAATATATAGAACGCTACTGTAGGCTTCAAGAAGCGTTGTTATTCCTATGGCTATTTTAGCCAAGTATCAAAGGAGGCACACTACTATGCCAGATGAGATGACACTGAGTTATTGCCTAATAGAAATCAACCCTACTGAATTTCCCACTTCGGCCTTGCTATGGATATGTGCGCACTAAGCGCGAAACACAGCGGTCGCAAGTCTCACTACAAAATGCTCAGAATTGGCAAGTACATGCACTGCAGAAAACTACAGCCACCAGCAGATCAACCAGAATCAAATATATATAGAACGCTACTGTAGGCTTCAAGAAGCTGTTTGTATTTTCCTATGGCTATTTTTAGCAAGTATCAAAGGAAGCACACTACTATGCCTGAGAGGATGAACTGAGTTATTGCATAAAGAAATCCAACCCCTACTGGATTTTCCATTCGGTCTTTGCTATGGATATTGTGTGCACTAGAGCTAAACACAGGTAGCAGTCCCCCTGCATTCCTCCCAAAATGGTTAAAAGATGCAATTAAATATAAAAAAAGTATAGACGTTTTGTAGCCTAAGAAGGGCTTGTTGGTGTTTTTGAGAATCACTCCTGCCTACAGTAAGCTAATAGACAACCCTAACGCGTTCCCTGACAGCAGCAGCTCTCTCCCTAGCGGGCATCAGAGACAGATGATCACGAGCAGCGCGGCCAGGGCTAGTATCCCAGGGTCACCTGATATGGCCAGCCAACCACTGCATCGACGTGTAAGGGTACAAGTCATGTGGGTGGAGGGCGAGTCTCTGCTTGTGATGGCTCTGTCTCTGGGCCAAAAAGACAAACGGCGGGAGCTGCATTTCTCGGAGGGGCGAATATTCGTCCGAGTAACGAGCAGTTTCGAGTACCCTAATGCTCGACCGAGCATCAAGCTCGGACGAGAGTTCGCTCATCTATCTAGTACTTCTTTGGTTGGGATGAATGGCCTCCAAACACTGCTAATTATACTGGGTGAGGGGTTAGGTGCGATAGGTGGGGGTACCACATTATAACATGCACCATTGTCTTTGCACAGAAACCTCTAGTGGTTGAAGGCTACATACAATTTATGTATGTCCGTCTTGTTTATTTGGCCTCATCATAAAATAGAAGTAGGCAGCCCCACAACGCTTTTAATGTTGTCAATAAAGTTTAAGGTTTTAATGTCCTTTTGAGTAGGTTGGGGTCATTGAAGTTTGGGACATAAACAACTCCGCCATTGAATTATACTGCTTTTTGGAAATTAATACCAGAGGCAACACGGCTTTTTTACTATGAGAACTGTAAATCTGAAGTTGTGGAATAGCCTGCCTCAGGTGCCGGTCACAGCAGGGACAGCAGAGAGCTTAAAGAATGGTCTAGATGCCTTTTTACACCTAAATAACATTGATGGTTATGTTATATAGAATTGTTTCTCCTAAATCCCTATGTCCCTATGGATTTTATTCACAAAAAAAGTTAACTTGAATACATTAAAGTCTTTATAACTGGCGCCAGTCTGGTGGCTAGAATGGAAGAAAAAATTTGCTATTCAAGAGAGATATTGGTCTGTAATTCTCAGGCGGCGATGGATCTTTCCTTCTGGGTAGTAACTAATTTTGCCTCCAACATTTCCTCGGGTATTTTCTCCCCCGTCCATAATGCATTAAATAAAATAGTAAGGCGGGGGACAAAGTTTCTTTCAACTCAATGTAATATTCATTTGAAAACCCATCGGCACCCTGGGATTTTCCTTTTTTTAACTTTTCAATGGCTAGTTTAACTTCCCCGAATGTAAAGGGTGCATCCAGAACTGTGTTTTGATTAGAGTCTATGTCCGGGAGTCCTAGGGAATTCAGGTACTCCCTCATTGCTTCTCTTGAGGGTTTAACTACCTTCCCTGCTGCTACTAAGTTATATAAATCTGAGTAACAGTCACTAAAACTATCTAATATTTCTTGCAGGTCGTATATTTCTCATCCATTAAATAATTATTTTTCTATTTTCCGGTCTGCTTGTTTTTTACTTTAGTTTATAAGATAATGATTCTTTTGCCCTTGATCCAGCTTTATATTTTTTCACACCTAATTTATATAAATTGTTCACATAATCTTTCTCAAGTAAATGTTGGAGTCACTGTCTTAAATCTAATAATCAGATTTTAATAAGGTCTGTAAGTAAATGTTTGTGTAATTCTTCTAAATAAGAAATTTTACCTGTCAATACATCTTTTTCCTGGTTATCTTCCTGTTTTATTAAACAATTTTAACATTGAGTAACAATTTAATGAGCTGACAATAATGTTGCTGTCGGCATTTGATTATCCTGGTTCGACTTAAAGTGTTCCTGTATAGCCATATCTACCCTATCTTTATATCTTTTTAACCCCTTAATGACCAAGCCGTTTTTCGTTTTTGCATCTTTATTTTTCACTCCCCACCTTCAAAAATCTATTTTCCCATTTAAAGAGCTATGTGACAGTTTGTTTTCTGTGTATCAAATTGTACTTCATAGTGACGGTATTTAATATTCCATGCCATGTACTGGGAAGCAGGAAAAAATTCTGAATGCAGTGAAAATTATGAAAATACAGATTTGTGCCATTTCTTGTGGGCTTGGATTTTACGGTTTTCACTGTGCGCCCACTGTTTTCACTGACTTCATTCATTGGGTCAGTACAATCATGGGGATACCAAATTTGTATAGGTTTTATGTTTTCAAACATTTACAAAACTTAAAACCACCTGTACAAAAAAAAAATATTCATTTTGCTGTCTTCAGGCGCTAATAACTTTTTCATACTTTGGTGTATGGAGCTGTGAGTCATGTCATTTTTTGCAACTTTTGATGGTATTTTTAATGCATCTATTTTGGGGACTGTATGACCTTTTGATCGCTTTTTTCAAATTTTTTTATATTTTACAAAATGGCCAAAAAATGCCATTTGCGACTTTGGGCGCTATTTTCCTTTACGGGGTTAAACACTCCGAAAAACAGTTATTTTATTTTGATCTGCCATTTTTGGACATGAAGATACCTAATGTATTTATGATTTTTACTGTTTATTTATATGACTTCTATTTTCTACTATTTTTCAGACTCCCTAGGGTGCTTTAACCCTAGGTTGTCTGATTGATCCTACCATATACTGCCATTCAACAGTATGGCAGTATATGGGGATTTTGCACACCATCTATTATAATCTGCAAATCCCACATTGTAGTATATAGCCTAAATCATGATAGCCTCGGATCTTTGTGTGACCCAAGGCTGTCATGGCAACGGATCGCCACTCCCCGATGACATCACGGGGAGCGAAGATCGGAGCTAAGATGGTGGCGCCCACGTGATCAAAGCGTTAACAACGGTCACGAGTGTTAGCAATGGGCGTTTGCTTTATTGTGAAGCAAACGCCCAGCGAGTATGAAGAGGGCTCAGCCCGTGAGCCCTCTTCATACTCTCCCATATGTAACAAGGCGTAAGGGTACGTCTTATTATGCTATGGGGTTAAAGTGCGATAATTTAGTCTCCAGTTGGCATTAGAGAATTGAACCGTATATCTAGTTAGGGTCATTGTAATTGGAGCGTGGTCAGAACATGTGAGTGGAAGAATTTCTGTACTTAAAATTCTGTTCAATAATTCTTTTTTAACTGTGAAAAAATCTATTCTGGAGTATGATTGATGTCTATTTGAAAAAAAAAAGTATAATTTCTTTCGCTGCCATGTATATATCGCCTTTTATCGGTCAATTAGTGAGTCTGGCACCTTATTTTTTAAATCAATCTACAATTTACCTTTTTATTTATAGCAATTAGCACTCCCCATTTTTTATCGTTTGAAGCATGTAATATTACAGGAAACTGATGGTCGGTAAATCTATAGTTATCTTTTCCCAACAACTGTGTTTCCTGCAAAAATACGAAGTGACAAGTTAATTCACCAGTTAAAAGACATACTGTCTGGAAAGAAAGAAAAAGAATTGAGACCACAAACATTCCAACTGAGAATGTGCTGACTACCCATACTGATAGTAAGTATTTGTGGTCCCATCACTTAGAGGAACAATGGAGTAGCCTGGACATAAAGTTTTTATTAGCATTATGAAAGATAGTATGCAGAAAGAAAAAAAAAAAAAAAGAAAACATAATGGAAGAAAACATTATTTGTAACATTAATTAAAGAAATTTCACTGTTCTTCCCTCTAAATCCATCTACCACCTGTAGGAGGCTGTAGGACCTATCCATATCCAGAATTAGAAACTAAGTCTCTAAAACCTGGCCAGAAGAGACCAACAGGGAGCAACCTATTACACTTTTTGTCATACAAATGACAATATTGTTTGAAGTGGCAAAGAACATGGTTTATGGCGATTGCTTCCCTTAAGCCATCCCCAGCCGATAGGTAGGTTCTCTGCGTCTTGCACTATATTACAGAAAAAAGTCTGAGACCTTCTGAAATATAAGTCTAAAAGGGAATCCCAACTTGTAGCAGATTTTTTTTTTTTTTTTTGTAGGATTGCTGTTATTGCATTAAATTCTATCCATTTGGAGATTGTTGCTGGCGAGACATCATTGAACACCTTGATGTTTTTAAATTTCACCGGCATAGAATCCTTTCTTCTAAAATTTTTGACAAAGTCTTCTTTAATATGATAGTAATAAATTAGCGCAATTGTATCTCTTGGAGCCGCCGATGCGGTGTTATGTGGTTTTTTAATCCTATGGATTCTATCAATCGTTAATTCATAATCAGTAGCCCCGGGAAGCACCATAGCCATCAGATCCCATACATAAATAAGTAGCTCTGTATCAGTTACTGATTACATAATCCCCCTAAAGCGTATATTATTCCTACGGGAACCATCTTCTAGTTCCGTCAGTTTACCTTGTTATACGTTTAGGGATTCTTGCAGTTGGTTGGAAATATCTATCAAGGAGTTACATGTGACCGCAATATTTGACACTTGGCTTTCCACCTGTGTCGTACAATAACCATGTGTAGTAATTTCTTTTCTCAGTTCTTTGGTCTGATTTTCCAAGTTTTGCTTGATGTTCGAGTGTAATTTATTCAACAGTTTTTCCATTCAAGATACCACCATCACTTGAACCTCCGTTGCTTGTAACATTTTAGGGGAGTGATCTCCTCCTTCAGTTGAAACATTTTTTAAACCGAAATTTACCAGCTGGAGACATATTTTTTGTCTTTTCTATGGCTTAGTGCTCTCTGCCGGATTGGATTGGGATTGTTTTGGAGAAAATTAGTTTAGGATGGCCCGTGCCCTTTAGTACTTACAACCCAGGGGCTTACACATCCACCAGAACTGCGCCTCTAGCAGTCACTTTATTTTGCATTTTTTTTCATAATAGATGCATATGACTAAACCTCAACATAAAGTTCTTAGTTTACAAAATTAGTATGAACACATCTAAAGTGTCAGTATTAGTACTGTAACACTGGTTTGTAGTTGGTAAGTAGAATTTATATGTTATTGCAAAAAGGCTGAGCCCAGAAGATTTCCGTAGAAAGCAGTAATTTATATCAGAATTATAGCAAACTACTACTAACTTTAATAATGATCAACTTGGTATCCAGAAAATTGTGGAAATAAGATTGATAAATATGTTTTACAATAACATCGAGAATATAGTTAGTAGGTTAAGGTCTATTAAATGACTGCTGGACTCCGGGACTCACAGACAGGTTGAAAAGTGCCCGGTATGCAGTACACAGTGGGATTTAGTTAGTAAGGATGGTATGGCTCACAATCTATCACATCCAATACACAGTTAGTAATGGTGAGATGATAGCCAGGACTGATTAGAAGGCAGTAGTCCAAAAGGTATTAACAAGAGTGGCGTTAGTCATGTTAATAATATGTATTTGCAACAAAATCAATTGCCTTGAATATTAACAAAGTCTTAAGTATTCACAACCCGGTTGTCATTCCACCTGCTGCATCACCTGTATCGAAGCCTTCTTTGTCTCCAAGAGAGTCTCCACCAATTGTTTCGCCGTTCCACACTGCCTCTGTCTCCGGGATCCGACCTGCACGGTCCACTTAGTCTCTTGGATCCCAGTGATCTCGCTGTCCAGCGGTGGATTATACACCCCAAAACAAGACCGGCCTCTGAGCGCACACAGCCGGTTACTTCCCCAATTTCATCTGGGCAGCGTGGAGGGTGTATAATCTGTTTGTAGATATATTAAGTAATAATATAGGTATCCTGGTTGTATGCAATCTGAACATTTTAAGGAAACGTACCACTGATTTATTTCATCATGCAAGCAGACCACCCGTTACGCTATTTAATGCAGATGCTGGCACATACTTTAGTTAGGCACGGCGATCTTTAGTTTAGCTAAAAAAAAATTATCTTACATTTTGTAAATAGCCCTCCGGTGCTACCCCTCTACATCTTTGGAAAATCTTTGGTAAATAGACCTCCGGTGCTACCCCTCTACATCTTTGGAATGTCGATGGCTTCCAATCTTTAAATATTCCCACCTCCTTCATTGTACCCATCCGCCTTAAGGTGCTGAGAGCCATGACGTCACCGAGCTCTAGGGACCGATAGGAGGATGAGTACACTGAAGGAAGCATGAATATTTAAAGATCGGAAGCCATCGACATTCCAAAGATGATGTAGGGGTAGCACTGGAGGGTTCTTTACATATGTAAGATTGTTTTTTTTTTTAGCTAAACTAAAGATCGCTGTGCCTAACTGAAGTATGTGCCGGCATCAGCATTAAATAGCCTACTGGGTGGTCTGCTCGCATGATTCCATCATGCGAGCAGTGGTAGGTTTCTTTTAAAGTAAGAGATGTACATAATATGGTATGACTAAGAACTGATAAGACTATATAATCAATTTGGCGTTTGAGTATATAGGCATTTACTATATGTGACTATTGAATTGGTTGAATACATCATTTAGACATTTAATCTAATAATAATTTTTTAATTACCATATATACTTTTGTATAAGCCGATTTTTTTTTGCTGAAAATCCTATACTCGGCTTATACACGAGTCAATACAGCACAAAAAAAACTTATATACTCACCCTCCGGCGGCTCCGATGCGCAGCGCTGCTCCCCCGATGTCAGTGTGGGTCCTCTTCTGTCTTCTTCTGTCTTCTTTCTTCGGTAACATCCTGCAGGGCGCTGCCATGTTTTTCTCCCGGCCGGCGCATAGTATGACGTCAGTAGCGGCCGCTTCATACTATGCACCTGCCGGCCTTGAAGAACGTGGCCACACCCTGCAGGATGTTACCGAAAACAGAAGACGGGCGCGGAAGTCAGAAGAGGAGCCGTGCTGACATCGTGGGAGCAGCGCTACGCATCAGGGCCGCCGAAGTTTTTTTTTTTTTTTTTAATTTGGTATAAAAGTATCTGATTGTGTTGGATAAACCGTTACATAAACTTCAAATACAGGAAAAGATTTCCATGTTGTAGCAAATCCCCAGTCCTTCAATGTGTTTCCTTCTGTCTACCCCCACAACAAAAATAGCTGGCGCAAAAAATTTCGAAGAGAGCAGTGTTCCATGGGAAATGAAGATGGGAAGGTAACCTTCGAAAAAACGCAGCCCAATGTCTCAACAATATAGTCCCATTCTATTGATGTCGGAAACTTCGCGACTACCGAGATGTAAAGTTCATACAGAAGCTATGGTGCTGCTGTACTACAATAAAATATAATAGGTTATGACCAAAACCATGACACAGGCTCTACTTTTTCTATGGCAAGAAGTCCGTGGAAAACGCACTTCGGTGCCCACAACAAGTTGTGACAAAATTTGAGGACCGAAATTGCATGGGACGGCACAAATAATAACCATAAATCCGGCAGTGAGCACGAAATGACATATGAGATAAGTAAGACAAAAATGCGGTGGCTGGCAATGGTACGCTCCTCAAAAAAAAGAAACTCGCTGCTTTCCCTCAAATTTATTGCAGAAAACACAGCCCCTGCAGGAACAGGAAACGAGGAAACAACCAAAATTTTAGCTAGAAGCCAAAGGGTAGAAGCATCCAGGCAAGCAGGCTAAGTAAAAAGAAAATTGCAATCTCAAAAGAAACATCAATTTTTGTAAAAGGGATGTGGCAAGATGCACACAAAAAAACACAGCACAAAACCAATTAGAAATAATAAAAAAATAAATGATCGAAACTGGTGAGATGGTCAGTACAGATGAGATGGGGGGGGGTGGTTGAAAAAAGCGCTAAAAAAAAGCCACTGAACCACAAAAGGCAAGGCGAAATCAAGGTGGTATTAAAACAAAGGGGGAATGGCTAGAAAGATGAAACCTTGTTGAAGTGACAACATGTGGAGTAAGTGGGCCTGAACTGGGCACAGGTGAAAATGCACAAGTATGGCTGTAAGCATTGCTCATTAGTTCCTTGTAACATAGGGTATGGGTGGGGTGAGGAATCACAAAAATAAAATGTGCCTACGTTAAAATTAACATAACTAAATGCCCATAACGTTGGGCACCAAGGTGCAAAGAGAGTTATTGTACACAAATCAGCTCAACACCCTTGCGGAAATCGAAATGACAATCTAGTAAAACACCCTAGTTTAAAGTCAACTATATGAACAGATAGAACAATGAGAGAATGTGTATGTGAGCAAGTGGGCGTGGAGGGTAAAAACAATTGGTAATGGTAATTGCCAGCCCCAGAAAGCACCAGGGGTGAGGGAATCAATGATGCCATAAACCAGACTGGGACATTTCCCACAAACCCCCAAACTAAATACCGACGAGGAGCCGATAAACACATGAGAGGACATAAAACGTCACAATTCTGCACGGGCGTTCCAAGTAAAATCAGCCTGGTGTAATTGACTGCAATAAGCAAAGACCGGAATTGTCTATCAGACAAGTAAAAGATGACAGCGGCAAAACCAATGTGAGAATCGCCTGCTTGAAAGCTCTTCTAAACGTTGGCTAACAAAAATTCTAAAAGTCGTCTACCCATGGAAAGGGGGACTAAGGAAAGATTAATGGTATGCGGACATAGGAAGGAACAATGTTGTCAGGGGACAAAAAGAAACCAAAGCTCACGATGGCGTTGGTGAGAAAGAATTTGGTTGAATTCCTATATCAGTTGTCAGGATACTGCAGGGGACAATAAAGCCATCGCAGGGGGGGTTTTGGTGATGATGAGTAAGTGTTTTTCTCTAAAAAAAAAAAACTCAAAAAAGCTAGAAGGGGTGTATGACAAAAACAAACACAGGAGGGGCCTTCATGTGCGATAAGCACTGCTGGGGTTCGGGCGGCGTGAATAAACAAAAACCATAGCACACCAGAAGGACAGCGTGTCCTAATAGCCTCTCTTACATTGCGGCCCACAAGTAGAAAAAATATACGAATGTAGAGAAACAAATAAAGGAGTGCCAAGCCACGGTGGTGGAATGGAGGCAACTACTGGCAATAAAGTGAATTACCAAAATACGACGCAATGTGGAAGAAAACAAAAATCAGGGTGGCAATTTACACAAGAAAAACCGAAAAAACCTCTAGGACAGAGTTGGTATGGTAACATACGTTATGAACAAAATATGTAGGTCAATTCGCCTCAACCAAAAATCCAAAAAATGAAAAAAAAATTGTATTGTATGGAAACACCAGTCTCTGTAGTTATGGAAAAACACCAATAAGTCCATAAGAACAAAGGCACGTCACAAAATTGGTTCAAAAAAATTGCAAATCCGAAACACACTATCTTGTGATAAATACCAGATACATCTGCCTATGCGAACCAAAAAAAATAGGTGAAAATTACAAAAAACACAAAAATGAAAAAGCACTGTATTCAACCAAGAAGATTACCATAATTACTAGTCATAAAAAAGATATACACCATAGTCACCAGACTTAAAAACAACCCATTAAAGAAGCAAATTGGTGGACAAAAAAAAAATGGTACAACACAATAACATGCTGATGTTAGAATGAAATACCGAGACCTTTACCCCTGATGAGTTTGCCTTGAGCGACAACAATACGCTTGGGAAGCCTTCCACCTCGCATCCACCTGCCTCACCTCTACCGTATGCCACTCTGTTGGAATACCTTTTGCACTTCTGCTTCCATGTTCCCAGTGAGACTTTTTGATCTGTGGTTGATAACTATATTTTTTTATTGAAGCACTTGCACTTTCAATTTAGTTATATTGCACATGCTATTACTTTATATTGGGGCAATAACATATTATCTTCATTTGATGGATTATAGTCCGACAGGGTTGTCTAGGGTTATTTCCCATTAGCTGGATTTTAATTTAAAATGGTCAAATTCAGAATTAGTTGGAGTCAAATTAAATCTGTCAAATACTGCAACGTAAAGTTTTGAGGTTTTCAACATTGCTTCTTTTACCACTAATATAACTGGCCCTGAACACCTAGATCCCCTTTAAACCTTAGGACAGCATTTTAAATAATTATAAATGTTTATAAAAACTTTAAATAATATATAAAATTATTTTTTAATTAAGTGCCACATTTTTTCACATATCATAGCTCTTTGGATGTAAACTATCTCTAACAACCATTGACCCAACCTTGCTCAGGCAGGAGAAACTCTAGTGTTGCCAAAAGATGTCACTGCGCACTCAAACCTGCACAAACTAATTTCATCCCATTCAGCAGCTACAATGGCTGTCACTTGCGGATCTCTGTTTCGTTACCTTTCGCACACCCTGTTCTGCCTGAAACTGATCTGTAGGCATTGCAAGGGTGTGGGTCCAGGAAGCACTACCAGTCTCTGTATACAGACAACACCTGCACTGATGGCCGGCATCACAGCTTAATGGGAGTGGAGAGAGGCAAGTACACGGATATAGCCGACCAGAGTATATGCCGAGGCCCCTAATTTAACACAAAAAACTGGGGAAACATGATTCGAGATAAGCCTAGTATTAGCCAAACCCCCTGCCCCAGTATGTCCAGCAACCCTGTCCCCAAATATAGGCAGCAACCCCTGCCTCAAGTATAAAGCCACCGCTTCCAATATATAGCCTACAGTCCCCAAAATATAGCCGCAGCCCCTGCCCCCGCAGTATATAGCCGCAGGCCCTGCCCCCAGGGAAAAGCCAGCAGCCCCCAGTATATAGCCTGCTTCCCTGCCCCCCTATTATAAAATAGTCACAGAGCTGACATCAGCCTATCAGCAAGGCACAATAAATGTTTTCCAACAAATATCAAAAATCACAGAGGAATAAAACACCTAAAATATAACTTTTATTAAAAAAGAAAACATTGGGGCACATTACTTACCCGTCACGTTGATGCGAGCCGATCCACAATGCCTGACGGATTACGGATCTGCCGTGATTCACTCAGATCGTGCTGCCAATTTCCTGCATGTGTCGTTACCCCACACTGAGGTCTGTCAGAGTTCACCTTTTCTTCTTCCCGATGCATGTGAGTGCTGATAGCTTGCGACACAATTTATTTTAAATTCCATGGTTTCGTCCGAATCAGTCGGGTTCCAGGGTCCAAGCGGATCGATAAAGTGCTCCCCATTCTGATCGCCAGCACAAGGCTCCGAGTGCGCCACAATCGCGATCGGGCTGAAACGCCCGAAAGGCCAAATCGGAAAACATGCTAGATCGAAACCCGACGGAAATTCGTTCCAACGGACCTTTAGTACGATGTTGCCCTATAGTCTCAAATAGACAACAAACAAGTACATAAACATTGTCCTGGTATCCATTTTTTTGAGCCTCTCAACTCAAGTCACTTGATGCTCCAAAAAGTTAAATCAATACACTATATGTTCTTATGGAAAATAACCAAGTTGAGATACAGAACACATAGCCCCTGTTAACCCTGCATTTCCCGTTAAAATGGTGCTCCTTAGGAG
The DNA here is from genome assembly GCA_019512145.1 of Engystomops pustulosus. Lineage (NCBI taxonomy): Eukaryota > Metazoa > Chordata > Amphibia > Anura > Leptodactylidae > Engystomops > Engystomops pustulosus. The sequence continues at coordinate 46,782,159 of CM033651.1, forward strand.
TCTCACTGTGGGGAAATCGAACCAAAAGGGGGGAGAGCAAGTCCCCGTAGTATACAGCCACCTGCCCTCTGTAGTAAGCAGCCAGCTCCCCCTGTAGTATACAGCGCCTCCCCCTGATTTACAGCCAGCCTGCCCCCTGTAGTATACAGCCACAGCCTGCCCCCTGTAGTATCAGCGGCCCAACCTGACCCAATATGTAACAGCCAGCCCAGCCTGACCCAGTAGTATACAGCCAGCCCAGCCTGACCCCAGTATATACAGCCAGCCAGTCCTGACCCAGTAGTATACAGCAGACCAGCCTGACCCCAGTAGTATACAGCCAGACCAGCCTGACCCCAGTAGTATACAGCCAGACCAGCTGACCCCAGTAGTATAAAGCCAGCCAGCCTGACCCCCGTAGTAACAGCCAGCCCAGCCTGACCCCAGTAGAATACAGCCATCCCAGCCTGACCCAGTAGTATACAGCATCTAGCCTGACCCAGTAGCTATACAGTCCAGCCAGCCTGCCCCCATAGTTACACCAGCCCAGCCTGCCCCAGTAGTATACACCAGACCCAGCCTGCCCCAGTAGTATGGCAGCCAGCCCAGCCTGCCCCCAGTACTATACAGCCATCCCAGCCTGACCCCTAGTACTATACAGTGAGCCGAGCACTAAAAAAAAAAAAATGTAAACAAAGTGGATCCCAGTGATCTCGCTGTCCAGCGGTGGATTATACACCCCAAACCAAGACCGGTCTCTGAGCGCACACAGCCGGTTACTTCCCCAATTTCATCTGGGCAGCGTGGAGGTTGTTAAGTCTTTTTGAATCTTTGATGTTCTAAAATTCAAGATTAGAGATGAGCGAACACTAAAATGCTCGGGTACTCGTTATTCGAGACGAACTTTTCCCGATGCTCGAGTGCTCGTCTCGAATAACGAACCCCATTGAAGTCAATGGGAGACTCGAGCATTTTTCAAGGGGACCAAGGCTCTGCACAGGGAAGCTTGGCCAAACACCTGGGAACCTCAGAAAAGGATGGATTTTTTAGTCAAACTAAAGATCGCTGTGCCTAACTAGTTGTGCGGCACAGCATTAAATAGCCTACTGGGTGGTCTGCTCGCATGATTCCATCATGCGAGCAGAGGTAGGTTTCTTTTAAAGTAAGAGATGTAAATAATATGGTATGACTAGAACTGATAAACATATATCATTTGGCGTTAGTATATAGGCATTTACTATATGTGACTATTGAATTGGTTGATACATCATTTAGACATTTATCTAATAATATTTTTTTATTAACCATATATACTCGTGTATAAGCCGATTTTGTGCTGAAAATCCTAAACTCGGCTTATACACGAGTCAATACACACAAAAAAACTTATATACTCACCCTCCGGCGGCCCCGATGCGCAGCGGCTGCTCCCCTGATGTCAGTGGGGGTCCTCTTTCGTTCTTCGTCTGTCTCTTTCTTTCTTCGGTAACATCCTGCAGGGCTCTGCCATGTTTTCTCTCCGGCCGGCACATAGTATGACTCAGTAGCGGCCGTTTCATACTATGCCGCCTGCCGGCCTTGAAGAATGTGGCCACACCCTGCAGGTGTTACCGAAAACAGAAGACGGGCGCGGAAGTCAGAGAAGAGGAGCCGTGCTGACATCGTGGGAGCAGCGCTACGCATCGGGCCGCGCGAAGTTTTTTCTTTGTTTACATTTTTTTTTTTTTAGTGCTCGGCTCACTGTATGTACTGGGGCAGGCTGGCGGCTGTATTACTGGGGCAGGCTGGGCTGGCTGCATACTACTGGGGCAGGCTGGGCTGGCTGTATACTTACTGGGGCAGGCTGGGCTGGCTGTATAACTATTGGGGGCATGCTGGCTGGCTGTATAGTACTGGGTCAGCTAGATGGCTGTATACTACTGGGTCAGGCTGGGATGGCTGTATTCTACTGGGGTCAGGCTGGGCTGGCTTGTTATACTACTGGGGTCAGGCTGGTCTGGCTTTATACTCTGGTTCACTGGCCTGGCTGTATACTGGGGTCAGCTGGTCTGCTGTATCTCTGGGTCAGGCTGGCTGGCTTTACTACTACTGGGGTCAGGCTGGCTGGCTGTATCACTACTGGGGTCAGGCTGGGCTGGCTGTATACACTGTGGTCAGGCTGGGCTGGGCTGTATCTAATGGGTCAGGTTTGGGCCTTCTGTATACTACAGGGGGCAGGCTGGCTGTATACTACAGGGGGCAGGCTGGCTGCATACTACAGAGGGCAGGCTGGCTGTATACTACTGGGGACTTGCTCTCCCCCCCTTTTGGTTCGATTTCCCCACAGTGAGACCCCTAAGGAGCAGCTATATTTTAACGGCGAAATGCGCAGGGTTAACAGGGGCTATGTGTTCTGTATCTCAACTTGGTGATATTTTCCATAAGATACATATAGTGTATTGATTTAACTTTTGTGGAGCATCAAGTGCCTTGGTTGAGAGGCCTAAAAAAAATGGATACCAGGACAATGTTTATGTAACTTGTTTGTTTGTCTATTTGAGACAATAGGGCACATTTACTAAAGGTCCGTGGGACGCATTTCCGTTGGGTTTCGCAGATTTTTCCGATTTGGCCTTTCGGCGCACCCGATCGGATTGTGGCGCATCGGCGCCGGCTTGCATGGGATACAAAGCGGGGGGCATGACCGTCGGATAACCCGACTGATTCGGACAAACCATGGAATTTAAAAATTAAATTGTGTCGCAAGATCAGCACTCACATGCATCGCACTCACATGCATCGGGAAGAAGAAAAAAGTGAACTCTGACAGACCTCAGTGGGGGAAGCGACACATGCAGGAAATTGGACGCACGATCTGAGTGAATCACGGCAGATCCGAATCCTCGTCAGGCATTGTGGATCGGCTGCATCAACGTGACGGGTAAGTAAATGTGCCCCAATGTGTCTCTTTTCTTTTTAAAGGGATTTAATAAAAGTTATATTTTAGGTGTTTCTATTCCTCTGTGATTTTTTGATATTTGTTGGAAACATTTCATTGTGCCTTGCTGATAGGCTGAATGTCAGGCTCTGTGACTATTTTATATACTAGGGGGGCAGGGGAAGCAGGCTATATACTGGGGGCTGCTGGCTTTATACCTGGGGGCAGGGCCTGCTGGCTATATACTGGGGGGCAGGGGCTGCTGGCTATATATTGGGGACTGTAGGCTATATACTTGGGAGCTGTAGGCTGGCTATATACTAGGCTTATACTCAAATCATTAGTTTTCCCCAGTTTTTTTGTGTTAAAATTAGGGGCCTCGGCATATACTCTGGTCGGCTTATACTCGTGTACTTGCCTCTCTCTCCACTCCCATTAAGCTGTGATGCCGGCCATCAGTGCCAGGTGTCTGTCTGTATACAGAGACTGGTAGTGCTGTCCTGACCACACCCTTGCAACTGCTACAGATCTAGTTTCAGGCAGTAACAGGTGTGCGACACGGGTAACGAAACAGAGATCCGCCAGTGACAGCCATTGTAGCTGCTGAATGGGAGATATTAGTTTGTGCAGGTTTTGAGTCTGCAGTGACATCTTTTGGCAACACTAGAGTTTCTCCTGCTCTGAGCAAGGTTGGGTCAATGGTTGTTAGAGAATAGTTTTACATCCAAAGAGCTATTGATATGTGAAAAAATGAGTTGCACTTAATTAAAAAATAATTTTATATTATTATTTTAAAGTTTTTTATAACATTTTATAATTTATTTAAAATGCTGTCCTTAAGGTTAAAGGGGATCTAGGTGTTCAGAGCCAGTTATTATCATAGTGGTAAAAGAAGCAATGTTGAAAACCTCAAACCCTTTTTACTGTTGCAGTATTTGACAGATTTCAATTTTGACTCCAACTAATTCTGAATTTGACCATTTTAAATTTAAAATCCAGCTAATGGGGAAATAACCCTAAGCACAATCCCTGTCGGACTATAAATCCATCAAATGAAGATAATATTGTTATTGCCCCAATATAAAATACATAGCATGTGCAGCATATAACTAAATTGAAAAGTGCAAGTGCTTCAATAAAAAAAATATATATATATATACACCACAGATCAAAAAGTCTCACTGGGAACATGGAAGCAGAAGTGCAAAAAGGTATTCCAACAGAGTGGCATGCAGGTAGAGGTGAGGCAGGTGCGAGGCGAATGGCTTCCCAAGCGTATTGTTGTCCTCAAGACAACTTCATCAGGGGTAAGAGGTCCTGGTCTTCATTCTAACATGCAGCATATATATGTGTTGTACCATTTTTTTTTGTCCACCAATTTGTCTTATTTAATGGGTTGTTTTTAAGTCCTGGTGACTATGGTGTATATCTTTTTATGAACTAGTAAATTTAATTTTTGTTTGCAATCAGTTAGTGATTTATTCATGTGTTTGTAACAATTTTGGCATAGGCTAGATGTAGGTATTTATCACAAGATAGTGGTTCTGAATTTTTTTGAACAAGGACTGGTTTGTATGGATTGAGTGCTCCCAACTACAGAGACTGGTGCTTTATACAATACATTTTATTCTTGGAGGTTGAGGCGAATTGAACACATAGTTCCAAATTATGACCATACCAACTCTCTCTAGAGGTGGTTCTGGTACATTGCCACTGAGTTCTTAATGTCGAGTGGCAACATTGCCAGTAGTGCCTCCACCAATTTGTACTTGTACTCCCTTATTTGTCTCTCACGCTCAAGTGGTGGAATGAAGAGAGGCAAGGACACGCTGTCCTAGGTTGTTGGTGTTTCTTCACTGGAACCCTCCAGTGATGCCCATGAGCTGCTCTGTGTGTCACCCTGCTGGGAGAAAAACTCCTCCTCATCATCCAAAACCTCCCTGGCTGGGCAGTGCAGTACCTGACAACTGATACAGCAACCCACCCTGCCAGCCATGTGTGGTCTGTCCTGACACATGTTCCTCCAGTGCCACCATTACATCTTTCTTCATGGGTAGAAGAGCTTTTTCAAGCAGGCATAACATGGGGATTTTAGCCATAACAATGGCGTTATCAGTGCAGACCATGGTGGCATATTGGAAGCAGTGCAGAATGGCACATATGTCCCTCATGGAGGTCCTGTTGTTATAGGGGGGAAATGCATTTGGTCTGCACATTGACTCACCTGGGCTTCTGGAGCTGGAATTCAACAATTGCCTCCCGCTGCTCACACACCCTTTTTCAGCATATGCAAAGTTGACTTTTAACTAGTTGGTGTATCGCGTATGATGCAGGCGGTGGGAAGGTCAAAATTCTTGCATTGCAAATGGGCATTTAGCGTAATGTAGGCATATTTTGCACCACCAATTTAAGCACATGCGTAAGGCAAGATATGTGCATCACCTGGCTAGGCTCAAGGCTTCCCATCTATCTGCTACTGACACTCAGTTCACAACTCCCAGGTGTTGTGTGATCTTTCACCCAAAATGATGAGTTTCGACACGGCCTTCTGTGGTTTCCCCTTGGCTTTACTAAAATTGGTTGTGCAGGGGCTGACTGCATGAGAAAGCAGGAGAGGAGGAAGCAGAGATGTCTACTTATCCATATGTCATTTGTGCTACTAGGGACTAATGGAATTGTGCAGCACTTTCCCAATTTTGTCCACAACCTGTTGGGCAGACAGGGATGACCTGCCAAGAAAAGTAGGGATAGTTGGCAAATATATTCTGTAAAACAGCTGGCACCATAAGCTTTTGTATAACACTGGTAGAGAAGAAGAAATCAATAGAAAGGATATATTTGAGAATTGGTGAGGAAGGAAGCATTGGAAAGGAGGGTGGGGGTAGACAGAAGGCAAAAGAGGACCTGGGGGAGTACAAGGAAGTAGGAAGAAGGTCCACCAATCAGATAAATACAATTAACCCTGGAGTGTGCAATATGCAAGAGAGGACCGAAAGTTCTGCCAACGCAGTCAGGTATAGGACTGAGCTAGAAGTTCCTCCATCCTATGAGTTAAGGCAATTCGCTAGCCATTCAGAAATTGAAAGGGGGTGGGGAAGTCAGATTACCATTTCCTGTGGATTACTGTCTGGCCGGCTTTAAAGTATAAGAAATCCTTTACCCCTCACAAGCTACCATGTCAAACGCAAAGAATCATTTCAGCGGTGCTTGATATTAGGATGCTTGTGACGTCCTTATAGAGGCATAGATGTGGACCAGAAAATGCATGAGCATGACCACCAAATGTGAGCCATAGTATCACCGCTAGCGCCACATCGTCAGGGGATTATTGGGAACCTCTGGGTACTATTTATGCAGTAGCGTGGCCATTCTTTATCACCTGGATAAAATCTTGTAGTTTGTCTCTTAATGCGTGGTGGTGATTGCAGATTGCAGAGAGGGAGAAATATTTCAACCACTGAGCAGGGGAGAATAACTTGCTCAGCTCAGCCTCCCATGCCACACAGTACAAGGGGGAGAGAGGCAGACTGCAAAGCAGTCAGTAACTTATAGGTGAAAGAAATAGCATGAGTTGTGGGAATAGAGGCTAGGCAAGTCTGTTTAAGAGGGTGCTGGACAGGTCAGTGTGGGTTATTAAACCACCTAAGGACGCAGCTCTGTGAAGGTTAAGGCTCGCAACTTTTTTTGAAATTGACAGGTCTCTTCCTGTGGTAAATAACTAGTTTTTGAACACTGTTACTTATCAAAGCGATTTGAGATGTTTTTTTCCACATGTTGTATTCATTTAGTGGTAAATTTGGCGTGATAGTTTTGCGTGTTTATTTACAAAAAAAAAAGAAAAAAAAATGATGAATTTTTAGAAAAATTTGCCATTTTCGAAATTCAAAATCACGCGTTTTCAGGCAGATAGATTTACCCCAAATAACTTGCAGAATAAATTTCCATTTGTCTACTTTCATTTCATAATTTTGGAAATGTTTGGATAATTTATTTTGACGTTCACGCGTCCTACAAAGCGATAGCGATTTCCGTATTTTCGGAATGACTATTTTGGGTACATACTGTTTGAAATCAATTTTACATATTTAGCACAAAACCCCCTATATAATTTACCCCATTTTCAAATCTGCACCCCTCAAACTATCAGAACAACAGCATTACAAAGATTGTTACACCTGGATCTTATAGTAATTGAATCAAATGGCGGTGTGGTGAAATTTAGAATGGTCAAATTTGTCGGTTATACGGTCATTTTAGCCCTAAAATTAACACATTTCCAAAAGATAAAAGAGAGAAAACTCACCATAAAATTTGTTCTACAATTTCTCCTGGTGCAGCGACCCCCCCCACATGTGGACATTACTTGTGTTATGGGGGCACGCGAGCGAGAAGGGAAGGAGCACCCTGCAGCTGCAGGATCAGGGTTTAGTTTCGGGTTGCCCCCTTTGAAGGCACTATAAAATTTCGCTTTCCGTTTTGGGGTCATGGGAGCATTTTTTTTGCGGGACGAGATGCTTTTTCCAGTGTACCATTTTGGGGGTGGTATCACCTATTGTTGAAAATTTTGGAAAATTTTTTTGAGGTCATGAGTAGAAAGGCATCAATTCTGTACGGATTTTTACTTTTTTTTTTTTTTTTCGGTTCCCCGTATAATATAATAATCATGTTATCTTATTCTATGGGGTCGATACGCATTACGGGGATACCAGACATGACATGAATATTTTCTACGATGTTTTACTAAATTTGACAAATAAAACCCTAATGTGGGGAAAAATCTATCATTTTGCATCGCCGTCTTCCAAGTGGCATAACATTGTTACGTTTTTGGCTACAGAGCTGGTTGTGGCTTGTTTTTTGCGGGACATGTTGTCTTTGGCAACAATATCATTCTGAGTACAATGGTTTTGTTGATCACATTTTATTGCATTTTAGTGGGATATACTAGGTAAAAATCATAATTTTTGGCGGTGTTTTGGCGGGTTTTTTTTTACGGCCGTTTTTCATATGGGATCAATAGTGATTTATGTTTTTTCTTCAGATTGTTACGGTCGGGTGATATATTTATATGGAGGGTTTAGTCGTTAGATTAGACTTTTTGAGCGTTAATATGTCTCATGTATTGTTGGGCATTCATGGGAATTTTGAGTGATTCTCTTAAAGTTTTACTACTCTTTTTAGTGAATAAAGCTATGTTTGTACATTTTACAGCATCCACACTGGGATATGAACAAGCATCATGCTGATTGCTTGTTCTTGATAATACTCTGCAAGACCCTATGTATTGCAGGGCATTATCAGTTGGCAGCCTGGCAGATGAATAGGCTGCCACACTTGCCTTTAAGATGACGTCACAGAAGCCATCTTAAAGTAAACACCAGGCTTTTCTGGGGTCCCGATCGGACCCCAGAGGAGCCAAACAGCGATCGGCCCCCCCCGAAAACGGTTGCGGGGGGAGGGGGGCGATCGTGGGTAAAGACCCCAGAAGGCAGTTAAATGCGCGGTGCGTGACGCGGCATTATAGGTTAAACCGCGATCGGAGCCCACTCCGACCGCGGTTGTTAGCGGGGAATGTCAGCGGTAAACTACGCGCTGAAATCGCGGCTAACGATGCGGTTCGGTATATACAGCGCTGAACCGGCATCGGTCTGCTGCCAGTAGCTGTACTGCGTGAGCGCTAATCGCGGGACTCAGCGCGTACAGCTACGGCGCAGAGCGAAGGGGTTATGAGGTCATAGAAATGTTGAGTTGGTGATATGAAGGAGGTTATGTGGAGGTTAAATGTCTCATTAGGTATTAGTAACTGTGGTTGAATGTTGGAGCCCTCTAGTACTTGATGGAATCTGAGTGGCTTATTGTGGGGGCCAGGAACTTCCAGTCACTACAGGCAGGAATATAGGATTCATAGTATCATAGACTATAAGGCTGGAAAAAGACGCAAGTCCATCATGTCCAACCTTTAAAAATTAAATAAATGTTTAACCCTATAACCCGTGATATTTTTTCTTTCCAGAAAGGCATCCAGGCCTCTCTTGAACACATACCTAGAGTCCGCCATAACAACCTCCTGCGGCAGAGAGTTCCATAGTCTCACTGCTCTTACAGTAAAGAACCTTTGTCTATGGTGATGGTAGAATCGCCTCTCCTCTAGGCGCAGAGGATGCCCCCTTGTCCTGGTCACAGGCCTAGGTATAAAAAGATCTTTGGAGAGATCCTTGTACTCCCCGTTCAGCTATTTGTACATCGTAATGAGGTCTCCCCTCAGTTGTCTGAGAAAATGAGCAAGAATCATAGTAAAAATGCGAAATTTATTGAAGTCACTTTAAAAATAGAACATAACAAAAGGGTAGTATGATACAGGTGCTGGGCAGCGGGCACACAATGACTTATAAGGTAATGGGACAATTTAAAGTGCATAGTGCATGGCCAAAGTGCAGTTTAATCACAAGGAGAAGTCAGGTAACAAACACATCACTGCGTATGTAAAGAGCGCACAAAAAGGATAATACCTGTACCTAGAGAGTCTGGAATACAAAGGCGCAGAGGAGAGGACGCTGCCCAGCACCTCCCCGACACGTGTATCGTCCAACAGGACTTTGTCAAGGGGTGGTGCTGGGAGGGAGCTGGAAGGTTTTAATACTGTTGGCTGGCCAATCGAGAGAGGATAGATAATTATTTACACACCTGCTTGGGAACGGTATGGGGCGGCATGTGGAGCAGAGTCTTAGTGGCGCATGCTCGGCGACATAAGCGAGAGCGCGAACCGGGGGGTGGGACAACAGCAACACCCAGAGCACATGACGTGGTCCGGATGATGCGTTGGCCGACCCACTGGAAGCGCAAGTGCCCAGAGGTCACCGGGCATGCGCACACTCTTCCAACACGCCGGGGCGCCATATTGGATAAGGGCAACAATGTGGTACAAGGGGATGATGTAAGAGTGAGTGATAAATGAGCATAGTGAATTGTGGGCACAGAATGGTTACCGGCAAAGTGGAGAACTTAATGTGTACGTGGAAAATGTGTATTGGTAGCATGGGAATGTGAGTGTTGCGGAACGGTGATGAATGGGATAAGTGAGTGTGACTGGGAGTGTGTGGACAAAAGAAGGGTATGATGTGTATGAAGGACTTAGTGCCAAGAGTGGCTGGGTTGTGAAATTGCTGCATGTGAGCGATGAATGTGTGTAGGGGAGACAAGAAACATGAGGCATGAAGTATGAGTGAACTTGACTGGCTAAGTGCATGGGGAAACAGCAAAAGTGACAAAAATAAGCACTGCAAAGGCATTATTGTCAATACTTGATACTACTTGATCTCTGAGCATTGCTTTAACTTGTGTGCCCTTTTGTATTGCATTGTGTAAGGTTATCCATATGTGCATGGTCCATTGGTATTTATAGGTTTTGTGTTTTTTCTAAACTGAATAATCCCAAATTTTGTAATCTGTCATTGTATTCTAATCCCCCCATTCCCCTAATAATCTTGGTTGCTCTCCTCTGCACCCATTCCAGCTCTACTATATTCTTTTTATACAGTGGTGCCCAAACTGTACACAATATTCCATGTGTGGTATGGACCCAGGATTTGTATAAGGGCAAAACTATGTCTTTATAATGAGAATCTATTCCTCTTGATACCTTCCATAATTTTATTTGCCTTTACCACAGCCGCCTGGCTTGGCCACTAAATTAAGTTTACCATCCACCAAAATTATTTAGGTTGTAAATCTATCTGGCTGAAAACGCAATGATTTGGGAATTTCGAAAATTGCTAATTTTAAAAATTCATCATTTTTTCTTTTTGTAAATAACTCAAAACTTATCAGCCAAAATTACCACTGAAATGAAGTACAACATATGTTGTAAAAAAACAATCTCAGAATCTCTTTGATAAAATAATCGTGTTCAAAAGTATAACCAAATAAAGCGACGCATGTCAGAATCCAAAAAAATCGGGCTGTGCTTTAAGCTACAACATGGCTGCGTCCTTAAGGGGTTAAAAAAAACAGTCTGTCTATCACGGTACATAGTTCATGCAGAACCCGGGGGTGTATGCCATCTGGCCCCGGTAAACTATCTTAGTTGTTGTGAGGCAGCCAGACCTCCTCTTCCTGGGTTAAACTGTTGACATTCCAAGAGAATTTACATTATTCCTCATTTTTTTCTTCCACTAGGCGATTTTCCTGGGTAAAGACAGTTGAAAAGGGACATTCAGTGTAATTGGGCCTTTCTCCTTCCACCATGTTATTCTAAGGGGGCCCACACTCTTAGTTTTTAGTTTCTTATATTTATATACTTGAAAAATAATTAATTAATAATTATTTTTGCTCTCCCTGGCAATATTTCTCTCAGTCCCTATTTTTGCGGCCTTTACAGGTGGTCCCCTACTTAAGAACACTCAACTTACATACGGAAACCCCTGGGTACGGTAATTTGTACTTTAGTCCTAGGCACAATGATCAGCTGTAAACAGTTATCACAGGTGTCTGTAATGAAGCTTTAGGTTAAATTGATTCTTATGACAAACAACATTTTTAAAATCCAGTTGTCACAGAAGCCAAAAAAGTTTGTCTGGGCGGTTAAAGTAAAATATATAGTTCCGACTTACATACAAACTCAACTGAAGAACAAACCTTAGCACCCCATTTGTATGTAACCCGGGGACTGTCTGTATCTGCTTTTACAGGATTTATTTTTCTTTTTATAATCCCTGTAATGCTTCTCATCGCTACCTTCACTTTAGCTTAAACGCTTTATTTTTCTCGCTTATGCTTTCTCACAGACTAGTTAGCCACATGGTCTTGCCTTTGAGGTCTTCCCTTGGTGTTGGTTGCCCTTCCTAATGCTCTTAGTAAAGCGTAATAGAAAATCAATGATATTATGATCACATACCCCTGGAGAGTGTTACGTCACGCTCTCGGGAGGACACCAACGACCAGAACCCCAAAGTGTAGTTGTTGATACCGCTATAAGGTATGTTGGGACTAAGGATAGACGGCCAGCAGTAGTGCCCACCCTGACGACGGTAAGATAGAGATTGAGCTGGCCGCAAGAGAGGAGGGAATTAAGTAACTTGGCATGAGACAGCGTAAGAGGAGGAGGTATTGGGAAACTTAGGTTGTTGACAAGAACTTCTACCCTTTGAGAAGCGAATTAGAAAGAGTAGTTTCGATGGCCCCCTAGTCACTACTTTTGGGTAACTTGAAGTCCCCATGATAAGTGTTCACCATGCTTTGAAGCTGCATCCATTTCACTTATCAGCATTTCCTCTGCTGCCTCCATTATATTTGGAGCCTTAGAACAAACCCCTAGTAATATTTTATTATTCTTTTTCCCTCCCCTTATCTCCACCCATAGGGACTCCACATTTGCATTTGCGTCACCGATGTCATCTCGCAGGACAGGCTTGAGGCAAGAATTCACATATAAACAAACCCCTCCCCTTTTTTATTTATACGATCCTTTCTAAAAAGACTACAACCATCTATAGTAACAGCCCAGTCATAGCTACTGTCCAGCCATGTCTCGCTGATACCCACTATATCATATTTCCACTCCAACATCAAGAGTGCATTTCGTTTGTGAGGCTTCTGGCATTTGTGTACATGCACTTTATATGGTTTTCCCTATTCCTTTTGTTCTTATTCCCCAATCTCATTCCAGCCTCCCTTCCTCCCCCATGGACTATGACTCTTCCCAGCTCTCTATCTACACTGTCTACATGCCCTGCACAACTCCCCCCAGGTCTCTAGTTTAAACACTCCTCCAACCTTCTAGCCATTTTTCCCCCCAAAACAGCTGCCCCCCTCCCATTAAGGTGCAGCCCATCCCTACTGTAGAGCCTGTAGCTGACAGAATAGTCAGCCCAGTTCTCCATGAACCCAAAGCCCTCCTTCCTACACCAACTTTTGAGCCACTTATTTACCTCCCTGATCTCCTGCTGCCTTTCAGGTGTGGAACGTGGTACAAGTATTATTTTGGAGAAAACTACCTTTGAGCTCCTTGCCCTGAGCTTATGGCCTAAATCCCTGAAATCATTTTTAAGGACCTTCCACCTACCTCTTACTTTGTCATTAGTGCCAATGTGGACCATGACTGCTGGTTCCTCACCAGCCCCTCCCAGTAATCTGTCAACCCGATCCGCAACATGCCGAACCCGAGCACCCGTCAAACAACACACTGTTCGGTATGCACGGTCTTTGTGACAGATTGCCCTGTCTGTTCCACTAATAATCGAATCCCACTACCAGCACCTGTCTGACCTTGCCTCTGCTCCCCTTACCCTTCTTACTGGAACAGACGGCCCCCTAGTTGCTAGAGGCCACGTCTTGCTGCAACATTGCTACCCCACAGCTGAAATCCCCCTCATCCGCCAGCCTGGAAAACTTATTAGGGTGTGCCAGATCAGGACTAGACTCCCTACAACTCTTCCCTCTACCCCGCCTTCTACATGTTACCCAACTAGCTGCCCCCTCACTGTGAACCTCCATACTTCCATCCCCACACCCATCTTCCCCAGAGAGTTTGTGCTCCAGGAGCAGCAAACTTCGCTCCATATTGTCAATTGCCCTTGTCCAGAATCAGGAGCAACGGACCTTTCAAGTCAATCGGTGAGAGACCATACCCCGCCCATCTCTAGGTATGTAAGATGTGGGCACCATAAGATTTTTTAAAAAGTCCATCTCCACCAGCCCGAATGGTAACATTTCAAAGGGCAGCAATTTTGAAATGCTGCAGTCATATTGTTGAGACTTTGGCTGCACTTTATGGACCGATGGAAATGCGTTAAAATGACACATTCTGCATGCTGTACTCTGGGTGTAAAAATACTTTGTGAATACCCCCTGGGCTAGATTTTGTGTGTGGAGTCCCTGTGCATGGTGTGAAACAGCAAGAAATGTAGAGGCTACCAGCTGACCATGTGCCATGGCACCCTTTTCTATCTTCTGCTGGCTGCTTGGTGCTTTCCTACCACCACTTATTGTTCGAATATTCTTAATGACTTCTGTACATCTAGGACCTCATCATGACCGCTGCAGAAGTTTGCAGTTGGGTTTCATCATCATCATAGATTTCTTGTGATCATTCTACACCCTCAAGCACCCTCATGCTGGAATTTTGCAACACTACAATATTGCACAATTACCAAGACTGGTACTGGAAAAAGGAAAACTATGATGTAAACATTACTAAGACTGGTATGGTAAAGTAATACTCTATGATGTTGACATCACTAAGAAAGGTCATCTAAATTAGTACTGTATGATGTAGACATTACTAACAACTAAGGTTGCATGATCCATCAAAATCTCTGGACTTGTACGATACTTTCAAAGTCAGAACGGTTCAATACCGGGTTTCTGTTAATTGCAGTACTGAAAGACTTCTACTGTTCTACAGACTCCTTGTATCTGTCTGCAGAGGATTACCATAGAGCAGACATAGGCAGGGAATCCTTTTAAGAGAAGTATGGGGTTAGTGGCAGAGCAGGGACCATGTCATCAGGGTAATAACACCATCTGTCCATATATGATGTCTATAAATCTCCCAGGGCTCTATTCAATTAAATATTTTTTTGCACAGCCTGGGATTCGAACCCACAACCTCCACACTCCACCTGCGATAGAGATACAGGACAGATCCACCATCCACTAGGCTTACTGGCTGTCACTGAGAGGATTTTGTGTAACGAAGAGCTTCATTGTTACACTGTAACACAGGCCTAATGCGCTGCTATATAAAGAGGGATCTTCTCAGAGATTATTATTATTATTATTGAGATGATTATTATTCTTATGGAGATTATCTTATGTAGACAAAGATTGGTACTGTAAAGTAGAGCTGTATAATGCAAATAGTACTGTATGCTTCTGTAAATGTAAGTAGTACTTGGTACAACTCCTCTCCATACCCGATTGCCCTGAAGAGGGAAATCATTTGTTTTTACAAATCCCTATCTTTCTGACTGACCCTTTCCTGATCAGCAGCCTTTCTAGCTCTATCTTCTTTCTGTAATGGCAAGATAATATGTCCCACTTGGCCAATCCCACAGCCATGGTAAGAATGGGCATGACTGTGGCTGCTAACGGGCTGAAAGTTGGTTGATTGTCTTCCTGAAGTTTACTGAACTTGAACACAAACGTCTGGCTGAAGTCCAGCTTCAGGGTTTGGGTCCACTCATCAATACTACTGTGGAGTTGTGGACCCGCAAACCACAGGGATCCATCCATTCACTTTATCAGCCTCTCCTGATTGCCAAGATTCAGTCAGAGGCAATCCTCTATGATGCTCCTCACCTTTCTCTCTTTCATACTTTGAAGAAGAGTAAGGCAACTATGTAGTACAGGGATGAGACCAAGAAAAGTTCAGGGAATCAGAGCTGATCTTGGTAAGGATGGGGATATACCTGCAGCTTAGAAGCAGCTGTGTAAAGGAAAACATGAGAAGGAATCCTTTGAAATGTGCAAAATTGATTTCCACGATGGGCTAAAGAAAATATTGCCACTTACCTACCTTGTAATGCAGCCCTTTCATATTAACCCCTTCCCGACTTTTGAGGTAATAGTACTGCATGGCGGGAGGTGCATTCCCGCATTTTGTAGTATTATTATGTCATGCTTCTGGCACCAGCTCCTGAACCAACCCGGTACCAGAAGTATGTTACAGCTGGCACCCATCTCTAGCACCCGCGATCGGTGTTTCCTCCGAACGATGGCATTAACCCCTTACATGTGTGACCATTCGCCAAACCGGACCCTCCCCCAGCTCTTACCGGGGGGAGGTCCGATCCTCCGTTGGCAGCCCTGGGCTGCTTCCTCCGGGAGCTGGGTCCTGCCGGTGCTCCAGCTCAATATGCCGGGGTGGGGGGGGGCTGGTGAATGTGTTTTAAGGTGTCTTGTTTGAGGCTGCTTAATAGTGTCAATCGCTGTAGAGATACACCAGTCAAATACACTAGTTTGAGGGGAATTATTACCCCTAAAGGGATTTGTTATGTGTAGAAGCCCCAGCAAGTATTTTTAACATTCTTAATTGAGTAAATTACAGCAATGTATATTTTATTAGGTGAACATTAATAAAAGTTAAGTTTTAGGCCTGACTGATAAGGCTTTTTCTGTCTTAGGACAGTTTGTAAATAAGTATGTTGTACTCCCCTATATTTCTCTTTTTGTGGTGGATTTCTTCCCCTCCACTTTCTATTGTCTGCTTCCTCTTTTACATTTTCTCTATTTATGCCTCAAAGACATTTACTATGTCACTGTTCACACTAATATTGGGGCACAAATCTTTGCTGGATCCATCTTATAATGGATACCAAATGTAGCAGCCAAAACTCATTGACTTATTATGGGGATCAGAGAGGTAGTGAGCTGGCACTGTCCCTTTATTCATTCAAACTATGAGTTTATGTAAAGACATCTAAATAAAAAAGTCACTCGGCAATTGTCGATTCTTTATTCAGCCATGGAAGGAAGATCACGCCCTTTAAACCTTAACAGCTACGGGTGTTTCACATTGCAAGGGCTTGGAGATCCATTATTTGTCAAATAAAATAGAGGAAGCCTTGTAACGGTCTATGGCTGTACATTGGTATTGAAGTTCAGTTCCATTCAAGGATTCAGGGCTTAGCTGGTCTTCAAATACAGCCTATAGATGACGACAGCAGCCATGTTATTTGAATACCGAGTAAATCTACTTTAACTAGTATTTTCAAACATAACTGACAGAAAATGTCATGCAGATATGATAAAACAATATGCTTGACTATGAAAGAACTTTAAACTTTTCTATGAGTTTTCTGTCTTCTGGTAACATATTTTAAGCATTTGCAAGCTATCGGCCAAATAATATTGATGCATGAAATCAATTTCCATTTATCAAACTATAAGACGGTCTTTCATAATTGAAGTGTCAGAACTGACTGAATCTGAATGTGAATAACATATACAAGCCAAAGCCAATCTTCTGGGGATTAGTGTTATTAATGTTTTGGGGATTTTGAATTTCCTGGGTACAGGGGAGAATAACTTTGTAGACTTGCGTGAAGAAATCTGCTCCATCTGTATCTGGAGTTTGACATCTTTTTCACCATCGTCTGACTTTGAAAAAAAGGAAATGAATCTAATGAACAGAGAAATAGCATGTAACCCTTGGCCCTGCAAATAAGGAATCCTCAAAATCAGCAGGCGAAACAACTGTGCTTGGGAAAGAAGGTAAAATGTCTTTTCAGAATAAGATTTCACAGATGTCATATTTTTTTGAAGAACAATGACACAGTTCAGAATACTGTATTTTCAGTAAAGAGAACCACCAGTCATTAGATGAGTGATTTGGGCGCCCTTAAGTCCTAGGTTAAAAGATAAAATAACAAACATTTCCTGCATTGGTTGTTGCAGAGCCCCATTATTTTCTTAAATATAGGCTGCCAAGGTTTATACTGTACAGAGTAAAATTAAAATGACTTTCTAGTCTGTTCTGCTTGTCAAATAGTTTTACTTTTTTACTTGGTTTATTAACAAGGTTTCATGTGCTTGTCACAAAATAGTATAGGCTTTATGTTGAATAATATACCATATATTCTTGGGTATAAGCCAAGTTTTTTGTACGGCTTATACTCAAATAAATGAAAAAAATAACTATGGCACACTATGATGTCAGCAAGCAGCTAATGTCATGGTGTGTGTGTGGCCAGTGTGCAAGGGCCTGGCCACCCACAACAGTCATGAAGAGAACCTCCGCAGGGCATCGGAAAGGTGATTAGAGTTTATTTTTCAATGTGCTGGACATAAACTGGCTCACTATATACTGGGGGGGGGGGGTTTGGCTGCTGGTTTATATATATTGAGCATGGCTTGGCTATATATACTGGGGGGCATGCAGTGTTGGAAAACTGGGTTTTCTTAGGACCACCAGAGAAAATAACATCATTATCCCCTAGGAGAAATTTACTCTAGCAGCCTCTTTATTGTGTTGTTTTGATGGACTCTGGGGTTTCAGTATCGGGTTGAGTCCGACACTAGGGTGATGGGCTGGCTATATGTACTGGGCCTGCATGGGGTGCTTTCTATATATAGAGGCTAATTAGTATCTTGAGGAAATCCAGAGTTGTGTGTGATAACGATGTGTCACATGTGTGACCAGGTCAAATTTCAGTCCACTGGAAGTAATATAGAGCTTCATAGAATTACAGCAAACAGAGATTTAGAAAATCGTGAGGATGATACCATAAAGTATATTGGAAGTTGTATAACATTTTGTAATACAAACAATAACATTACTTTACTGAAATGGAACTACCCTAATACATCCATACCCATACAATCATTGACTTTAGAAAGCCAAGAGACACTGAAGGGGCTGTAGCCTGTTTTCTGGAATGCAAGAATGTGCAACTAATGTCAGGAAATACAACAATGAACCTTTATATACATGTATAGGCATCTCACAGTGCTGCAAAAGAAAAAATACTTGTTCAAACAAAAATCAATTTCACTATATCCTGGATTCTATGCTGTAATGAATCTGATGTAGATAAAACCGTACTGAGCAAAAATGTGTACAATTCCACTTTGTCTACATTGGAAATAGTATCCTGTGTTGGACGTGAAACCATCGTGATCGCAATTTCTGTTCCCTCTGATGTCTAGGCTAATAGTTGTCTTATGTCCTATAAAAATATTTGTTTGTTGTTTCTAAGTGTCGGGAGATCTGTAATTCAGCTTCCCATTTAGTTTGTGAATGTTGGTGCCTAATTCTTGGGGCTGAGGAGGGTACCCCTAAAATCCTAGATAGAGAATGCTGCACTGTCTCTATGCCCATAATACTCTCAAAAGTTGTCAAAGACCTCTAAGGGCCACTTGTCAATTTTATGATAGGTGGCATTCACCACGTTTGCCACCAAGTCGAGAAATATTCCCACCTGTCAGATCCTTAGAACTCTATTCTCAGTGTCGGGATTGAATCTAGGGTGTCCTTTATTTTGGTATATTGCGAGCACCACCTGTACTGTAGCAAAATAGTCGAGTGTGATTTCATCTGGAACAGAAATTTTTTTCACTATCCATGAACATTTGTTGGGGTATATTGTAAATTGTTGTTCTATTTGGACTACGGTATTACTCCTATGTGGCACCGATCATTACTCTTACAAAATGAGGTGTTTTAAATATGATTCATATCTGGCAAACACCAGTCCTCCTCTCTACGTTTGTTAAATAATAAACTTTTTTTCTGACTGCTCAAATAAATTCCTGTTGAATCCAAGAATTGGACAAAAGAATTCTAAATGGCATCTGAAGAATTCTCTTGGTTCTTAAAAATTGCACAGTGTCCCAACCAAGTAAATTTGTCTACTTTTCAAGTTCTACAGTATTTCTTGTTTATTTATTATTAATCCTGCTAAAGATCATCCAAAATTTCTTCCTATTTTCTGCCTATGGGTCAACTCAGGGTGTTGATATGAAGAAAGCTGTAAAAAGAGCAGGGAGCATAAATCCCACATTAAATTTCTGTGTTGGCAATGTGCGATTATAGTGGTCTTGGTTTGTAGATTTGTGGCACTCGGTCTCTAAAAGGTTTTCCATCACTGCCCTAGGATTAGATATAAGGACAGAATTGTTGGCCTTGTTGCCAGTTGAAGTTACCAACAGTAGGACATATTTTGTTGAACACTGTGCACAAAGTGCCCTAGCAATCACGATACCCCTATTACCAAATTCGTCGAAAAAAAATTAAAATTTTGAAAAACATTTTGGCATGCAATTCTAGTCTAGTGTTCCGCTTATAGAGTGTCTCTATTTCTTTAATCTTCTGAATAAGTGATTCTGTGATTGATTACAAGAGATGGGATTGCTGAGTATTGACTCCCTTTTTTATGAGAAAACCACCTATTTTATATTAGAGGATTTATGGTACTTATAAATTTAATTTAAATATCCAAAAAAGGTGGTGGGGGCTGCCACGAGTACTATGCTCCTTTTATTTTTCCATCTACAAACGCCATCAAAGATTCTTAGTGGTAGTTCAGCCATGGACTAGCCAGCACATGTAAACTCCTCCCCCAAAGTCCCCTCAGCAGGCCACACATATAGAAAATAGAGATACCTATAGTATTGATAAGAAAAAATAATATATACCTTTTATAATTCTACTGAAAATCATTATGTGTTTGTTACAATGGGTGCTTATTATTCGTAATATGGAGTATGATTAAAAAGGATCAAAAGCCCCTAGCTCCCACTGTCTTCTCTTATCTCTCCTGAGTTTAGGTAAAGACAATTACAATTTAGTGTTAAACTCAGTGTTCCATTATTACACTAAAGGTTTCCATTACGAAAGAGAATGTGAAAATATAAAACCCATCCTCCATCCCCATTCACAATTTGATTGGCTCAAATAACCACCTTTACTTTATTTCTTGGTTTGCCGGTACGATCATGGTGATACCCAAAAATATCTTAGTATGAAAAAAGAAATGTATTAGCAGTTTATATCGATCTCCCAGGTTTTTTTACTTTTATCTTATGTTGTTTAAACATTTTTGAAAGATTTTATTTTTTTTATATTTCTTTTAGACCCTCTAAGGAACAGTAAACCCTAGATTTGTTCTAGGATAGTTCATAACCATATATGCAATGCTACCTGTATTGCAGTTTATATGGCACGTTGTTGAGGCAAGTTTCATCACAATGAGCCCAACTGGCTGATTGTAGATGAAATCTGCAGGGAAAATTGAACCTAAGGAATTCTTACATACCTTGTGATAGAAAAGGAGCCAGGGACCTGTTCCATGGCAACCGAGCGCGGCACCATCTTGTAAACCCCCCTGCAGCTTTTCTGGCACTTGTACATCAGAAGGAGTTAATAAGCTGCGATTGGTTGGCAAAGCAAATGTATGTACAACCCCCTCCACCTGTGTATGCAGCGGGCCCGCGTCGCCCTCCTCATACCTCCCTCAATGACTTTGATGCCTGGCAGCCGCCGTTCCTGTGGGGGGAACCCATCCTCCGGCTCTGTTGTGGCCTAGGGACCGTTGAATTGCCAGAACGGGTACACTCTCCACTCGGAGGCCACCGGGTCTACCCCAGTAGGACTCTACTCCGGGCCCACACCCGTGTGTCTGTGGCTGGTGTCTTCAGGTGGATGGCTAGACCACTAATGGGGGTTGGCTGGCTATCGGTACCGGGGGTAGGCTGGCCGGTCGATTCTCACCGGGGTGGCTATAGGGTTACTACAGGGGGCTGGTCATCTCCGGGGGCTAGGCTGCTGTATGCTATGGGGGCACTGGCTCTCTCTAAAGGGGGCTGGCTGGCTATATATGGGCGGCTGTGTGACCAAAGTAGTCTTACCTGGCATCCTCGCGTCCTCGGTTTTCCGGTTTTTGTTTGTCCCCTTTCGGGGGTTCCCACACTCCCCCCTCACTCCCCTGAGTCTCTCCGGGTGAGTGTTCCGCCCCGCGGCTGGTGGTCACCTGTTTTGTGTTGTTGCTCCCCCACCTTGCACACCCTTGGCCGCTGGTGTTCGTTCCTCCCTGTGTCCCCTGTTGTTTCGTCCCCGCTGTGGTTCGTATTCGGGTTTTTTGGCGCCCGTGTGCCCCCAACTTAAGTGTGTCCCGGCGTCACATCCCCTTCTTTTCTGCTGCCCGGTACTCTACCCCTGGCCCTTCCGCTCTTCCCCCCCTAGACATATGGGCCGGCGCCGGCACCGGTGCTCCAATTGGCAGGCTTGCCCTCGCACCGATTGTCCCTTGTTGTGGACAACAGCCATTGCCGCACGTTTGGGCCCGCTCGTGGTCTCCGTGGTTGCACTTCTGATGCCGTGGCGGGGGCCGTGTCGGGACAGCGTGGCGGGCTGAGGTTTTTTTTTTTGTTCCTTTTTCTTTCCGATGGGAGTGCCCAGGCCGGCCTCCTGGTTGCAAGGGGGGGGGGGTTTTCCCTGCTCCGCCCTCCCTTTTTCCCCTCCCTTTCCCTTTTTTTGTTTCTGGGTCCCGTTTGTAACTGTCCGGCCTCTTGGCGCCCCTGCTTGCGCTTCCCCCTCCCCTCCCCCGACTCTTCCCGTCTGACTCACTCTCCTTCTGCCTCGTTCACGATAGCCTTTCTCCGGGCCTCTTTCGTAATTGACTGCCCTTGTCCTCCCTTAATAGAAGTGTTCCAACTCTTCCCGTCGGCTCATATGCGTAGCACTTCCGTGATTGCTCGAGCGGACCGAAGCCTGCTCTTCCCCCTTTCCCCGCTCGTGTCTCGACTCCCCCACCGGCTTCCTTTTCCATTCATATGTTTTCCCTGCCCTGGCTGCCCTGCCCCAGGTATATCGATGGAGACTTGCTTGAGCTATCTGAGTTTTTTGGTGAGCCCTTCTTTACACGCTCTTCTGATTCCACCTTCACTTCATCGTCCCCGTGTTGGGGGTGGTCCTCGGGTCTATGGCCCGGGAGTAGCCCCCTGAGCTCTCTCCCAAGCCGCCGGCTGTCCCGTGTCTCCTCTCCACCACCCCTCTCCCCCCCCCCCCCCGTCGCTCCCCCTCGCGCCCGATTCCACCGGACGCAGTCCGTAATATTAATTCTCTATCTCTGTCTACTCTTTGATGTCATATGCTGTCTGCCCAGGCGCTTGTCTACTGGCCTCCGAAGTTCTGAATATTGTCCTAGTACCCTACCATGACGTCGTTTCCATAAATATGCCACACATAAGTGTCCCCCTCCACCATTCTCCTTTACCCGTTTTCCCTAGATACCATCTACCAACCCGATTAGTTACATCAATTGTTCAGTAGCAAAGCGAATTTCCTTTTGCGGTTTTTTTCGATCAATAGTTGCTTGGGACTCACCGATCTACGCTTCCCAATAATTTGTTTTTCTCCCATCCTTTAAAAATGTTCATTAATAGTGAATGAAAAGGTCTCGTACACAGTTGTATCCCTGGTTATCAATTTGAAATGTCATTCACCACGCCCACAAATATACGAAGGATACCACTAGAGGTCGTACCAGGTGTGACTCGCCCACGGTGAGCTTACACAAGACACCCCCTTTTGGTCGAGGTTACCAGCGGATGACAATCTCGTAGACAGGTCCGGCACAGGGTCAGGGCAGGCGGGGCAGAGACGCAAGTCAGGGTCTCCAAGTTCGGGGTCAGCACGGGAGGTCCAGGCAGGTGGGACCGGGACACAGCACAGAACACAGCAAACACGGAGAAATCAGGAAACACAGGATCAGGCGGGAACCACAGGAATACACAGGACAAGCTAGGAAAGGGCATACACAGGAACGCAGGATACACAGGCACGACAGGAAGACTCGTTGCAGCTTTCTCTAAGGCTATGAGGCACAAGATCCGGCAAGGAACACAGGACGAGGCAGATCTTAAAGGTGAGGTGTTCAGCAGTGCACCAAGTAACGGTTTGTGAACGCACGTGCCCTTTAAATTTGAGGCAGAAGCCGCGCGCACGCCCTGGAGGCGGGGCACGCGCGCGCACGGCAGTCGGGGAAGAGAGGAGCCGGGAGAGGAGAGGGGAGAGGTAAGAGACACAGGGCAGCAGCGGGGGCAGTGGGCACGTGAAGGAGCACGGATGGACCGACGATCCGTTGACAGGCGATGCTGGCGCACCCGTGACAGTAATACAGCCTTTAGGGTTGTCAGTATGTCAGGATCCTTTAATTGTATTTAAAACCCTAGTAGGCTCCATACTACAACAAGCTACTACCCAGTGGTGGGAATAGGACACTGAATTGCATTATTCTCTTATTTCAGACCAGAACCCAATGGATATTATTAAGTGTTGAAAGTCAGAATATTTCCCAGTTGCCATGGCAAACAATCACAGCTCCCCTTTAAAATATTCATAGCACTGGTCAAATGAAAGCTGAGCTGTGTGTGAGTGGTTGCCATGGCAACTGGAAATATTCCGACTTTGATATTGATAATCTGCCCCATGTCTAGAGACAGGAGCAAAACTATGAATGAAGCTCTGATTTCACTCTAGAGATTCGGTGTGAACAATACCAGCTGGTTGCGTTGTGCTGCTGATGCAGCGAGGACAAAATGGCCCATAAGGGGTCTACAAGCTAAGCTGACCACTGGTCACTGAATTCCTTGCAGCCAACTGGCATTTACTAGCACCCAGTAAGGCGATATATAGTTAACTTCGGCCTGCAAAAGGAGGGGGGTTATACCAGACCACTGTGTGCAGCGCGTTTAAGCCTGCCAATAAAGGAACCATGATTTGTTAAGAATTCTCATTCTTGCGGGGATAGTCACGTACATGGGGAGGTGCCGGGGGAAATTTTGTCTCAGCTTCATGGTAAACTTGGCAGTGGCTGCAAATCTCATCTGAGATAAGTGAGGCTGGAAAACTTATATACATGAGTAAACATGGCTTAATTACTTATATAAGTATAGTATGCTATTGAACCATAGGATTTACTTGTGATGTTTCGAGATCCACTGGCACACATGCTTAAAATGATGGTTGTGGCCATTAAATATAGTATTAAGGTTCCTATTGGTGAGGCAGAAAGAGAAAGGTATGTGGGGAGTGTAGTTGTGGAATATACTTAGAAGGTAAGAACACGTGTGATGGTTATATGAGACAACAGAGTGCTTCTGTACTGTTATGGACGTTTCCATAGTATTATTGCCGACAATAGGCAGCTGTACTGATATGCCAATGGTCTGTTGCTACCATGCTTTCTCTGAAAGAAGACCTAATCTTGATTTTTCAGGATTTAGAAAAGGCTAAAGTCTTATCAGAAATAGGCCCCTAGTTCAAATAGCTATATCTTCTGAGTTAAGTACCTAACAACACAGTTCTGGTATATTTTTAAATCGGAGAATTCGCCTTTAGTCACACGTGGTGACGAGAAACTGCAGATATACATCAATATACATACAGTCGAGAGTGTATCATAAATGGGTTCCTGACGTGAATCATCCACCATTATGTGGTGATGACTCGCTCTTAACGGACACCTGTCATAAGGTCTTTTCACAATTTCTGTCACCCTACCTTTGGAGTAAGCTCACAGGATCCAATCCCAGCCTTTTATCTGTTATTTTCTAATGAATCATTATAAAATCATTTTCTTTATTTTCGAAATGAGGTGGTCCACATGGTCAGCGGGCATGTGATGTTCACTTCCTGTTACCCTCCCCTCTCCTCCCCCGCTATGTTTGTTGTATACTGTATAGTAAAGCAGGCTAGTGTGTGGCTGAATCTGATGCAGCTGTGTCTCCTAATAAACAGTGTGAATCAGACACCAGCGTCCACAAGTACTGACATGTTTGCATAACATTTTGATGGCAAACCTTTTAGGCGCGAGTGCTCAAACTACATTCCAAAACCCAAACCCCCCCCCCCCAACCCATTTATTTTTTGCACAAGTGCAAATGTGACAATTAACAGTAACTTTTTATCCTCTCTGTCAATGGATAATCCTGGTATCAGGGCACCGGAGGACAGATACACTGGGGAGGCAGGAGCAAAACACTTGGTTATCATTGTAGCTGCATTCTAGGGTCCTGGGCTGCGGGCGCACCCACCGAGGCATATCTAGGTCTTGTGATGGCGGTGCTAGTATGTCAGTGGGTGATGGCATGTGGTCTGCATTTGTTTTTTTGCCCCTCTTCCTGGAGGATGAGGTCTTGGTGACTCTGTGTCAACCACCGTGCCTAGAGGTTCCCGCACACTGTGCTCTAATACATGGCTGCTGGAGTGTCTTTCCTCTACACCACAAGCTGGGGTTCTTGGCGCCAGTCCCAGGAAGCATCCCCTCCCCCTACAGTCCTCCCACCATATTCGGGGTCCCTCCTGTCCCGGGGGGTGGCCCTCTTTGTCCCCGATATACACTCTTCTGCTTACTCACAGTATCGGCCGTTGCTATGCCCGACTCACTGTTGTCCTTTCCCGGTCTTTGCATACCGCTCTTTGTGATTTTTTCTTTGTTAAGTTTTGTTTTTTGAGGGCCCTGCCGGGCTAGCGGCCTTGCTTTTCTCCTGGCCGTTTATGACCTCTCTTTGATAGGGGTTATTTTGCCTGCTGGGTAGTCTCCTTTCACTGTTCTCTTATATCGACCTGTGTTTCTCGCTCCCCTGGTTAGCAGATATCCTTGTTTGAAGCGTTCTGCCCCCCCTCCGCTGTCAGGATCTGGCGCGCAGGCGCCTGACCGATGCCCGTGCTCTCCGCCGCTCCCGCCCCCCGCGGGGCTCCTTCTCCGGCCAGTGCCCTGTTCGCCCCTTGCTCGCTTGGGGCCCCGTCTTCTACGGCCCTCGCGTCACCTCCCTTCCTCCTGGCCTTCCGGTTTGGAGAGTTTGCTGCTGTTCTCCGGCTTAAGCTTCCGCTTTTTTTTTATTCTGTTGCGGCCTCCCTCTGGCTTTTGTTCCTGGCCCCAATAATCCTCCCCTGCACCTCACCCCCCTGCTCCCGCGCTGCCCGCGCGGGGCCAATCACTTACGCCATTTTCTGCCCCGCCTACCGCGTTCATGGTCTCCGGTGCCCTTCGACTCTGTACATGGATCTCTTGGACTCTGCCGTCCATCCCTAATGTGTGGTCAGCCTAGCTCGGTCCCCCCCCCCGCCATGATCTGCAGGATCTTCATAGTGTCAGAACTTTAATAGTATTGTCCCCCTTTTATTATTGCGCGGACATTATAAATGTGTCAGATTCCTGCGCTTCCTACCATCACGTTTCACCGCAGGCTCCCAACTGCGGCACGTGTTCCGCACTATTTTCAGTGGGCCTTCGTATCCCTCAAAGTAAGGAATGGGGTCGCAGTGTTCCCCCTATTGGCCGTGTTAACAGGTCACATGGTATGTTCCTTCTCTTACCCCCCCTCTTGCCCTCCCTGCTCGTGCCGCCCTACGTGTCTGTAGCGTTCCTCCCCCCTCTGCATTTCGCCCCCCCCCCGCCTCCGCGTTGCACACGATGTCCATGCCCACCCTGAACTACTCGAGGGCCTACCCCCCTGGCCCTTCATCCCCTGCTTCCATACTACTCTGTCCCTTCGTTTCATTGGATGTTCGTACAAACATGCTGTCTCACACACTTCCCTCAATGCAGTCATGGCCTGGACCGGCGCCCGCTGTCTGGCTATGACCCCCGTGTGGCGTGCTTTGGCCTACCGACCTCTTTGTCTCAGCCCTGTTCGGCGTTCCTGCTGTCCTCCGTGGCCCCGCTCCCGCCCCGGTTCCCTCATGGCTCCCTGTCTTTTCATTCCGCCCTAATCTTTGTGCCCCTCCGTCCGTCCGCCGGCCCATCCGCCGCCTCCCCCTGCCTTGTCCCTCACTCCGTTCGCTGCCCCATCCCTCCCCCCCTCCCTCCCCTCCCCCTGTGGCCGCGTTGTTGTCTCTGGTTCTGGTCCTGGCCTTGTCGAACTCCACCCACACAGACTGTGATCCACCCAGTCTTTTCGTGCCCCGGACACGAGCCTGATACCTGGCATATGTCTGATCCCGCACACCATCTGCTGATACCCCAGAACCTTGACGCCTATAGTGTCAGCCAGATTGACATTCTGGTTTGTGCCTGTGCATGTGCACTTTCCCGCGCCAGTGTTGCTTTTCAGAACTTGGGGACCGGGTATCTGATTACGGCCTCGTGCGCTTAGTCCCGTTTCCGAGACTCACGTGTGTATCCTCCCCCCTTTACCCCTCCCTTTCTCTGTATTATTAGCATCCTGCTTGGATTCACACTTATTTTATTCCCAGCCACGATTTCCCTGTATTCCAATGGAGAACTTCCCTGGCTACCTGACACCAGCCCCGATTCGGATCCTGTGGCGCATCGGCGCCGTGCACCATCCCTCACGCGAGGTTGAAAGCTCGTGGGCGTGGCCGAGCGAAACCCGACGGATTCGGAAACAAACTGGACGTGCGCGTCGGAGAACTGCCTTGATGACATCCCGGCGCGGACCCGAATCCACGCAGCAGAACGCGCCGTGGTCGCGAAGGATCGGGTAAAATCTGCCCCATTGTGTCAGTTCCACCAGTGTGATATTACACTTCCTTAGGAATAGTTATAGTCAGTTATGTAATTCCTCGGAACCCTCTTACTAGAGATTGAAGCGCAACAACAACATCGCCGAGCTTGATGGCATCTCCGACGCGTTTTGATTTTTGGCAGCCAGAACCTGCAATTACACAGCCAGGCAGGAGACTCTGCACTCCACCCCGCATGACGTGTGTCGCGTGCATGACGAATAGCAGAGTGTGGGCTGGCCTGTCAGGTTGACTGTGAATGATCGAGCCCCTGCCCGCGCTGCTCCCAATGTGTCGATCATTCTCCGTCTGGATGCGTAAGGGAGAGAGCTGCTGGACTCACAGGGAACACTTTTCTTTTAAGCTCTTGTGAACACATCATACCATCTCAAAACCTAAGTGGGCACAAATTTTTGGGGTTTTGATTGAATGTAGTGACAGTCTGACAGTGTGACCATGGCCACTCCCAATATCCACGTTGTGTGCTGTAGTCATCAGTAGACAACGAGCTTACACAGTAATACAAGAATCCAGCAGCCATTCTTCGGCACAATTCAGCATTATATATATTTTATTTTTATTGAGATGTGATTGCTTGTCGGCTGGGCTTGACTGGCACTAGTAGTGGACCGGTAGAGATACACTATGGTTGAGGAATTTGCACGGGAAGAATTGCGGACCTCTGCATGTCAGTTTAGCTCTAGTGACACACACATAAACCCCTCAACACAACGAAGCGGACAATTTTTATAGGTTTGATTTGCAATTAGGCACAGCTCTGCTGATTTTTTTTTTTTTTTTTTTTTTTAGGTTTATTTACTTATAAACTCAAAAGTCATCAGGCACAGCACAAAATCCAGTTGTTGGTGCTGTCAGTGTGGTTAGAACTAGCCATAGCAATGAGGATAGCTCATTTTGTTTAAAAAAAAAAAAAACACAAAAAAACAAACAAAATTTTTTTTTACAGTTTACACTTTAATTTTGAAAATGTTTAACCCGAGGGCTAGGGGTGAAGGACGAGGGTCGTGGAAGTAGCGCGAACTACTGCAGGAGTCAGAGGCCGTGGTCCTGGGCGGGGTGAGACACACCAATGCTGATGCGGGAGCAGGGGAACGCCGTTAGAGCTACACTCCCTAGGTTAGGTCTCAAGTTACGGGACTCGTGGTTAGAGCACTGTGAGGCCAGAAACAGTGCGAAAGGTGATGTCGTGGATTGGGACAATGCTTATAGCATTTGTCCACCGTCAGTTCCACGCAGTCCAACCCATGTCACCGAAATCAGCACTCCTCGATCCTCCACAGCCTCGTTCCCCCCAGTTGCCCCTTCAGGAAAATTTGGATTTGAACCGGCATACTTGAGGAACTTTTTCTGGACCATCCCCAGTCACAAACCACTTGTCGGTCGGTTGTGCTGAGCTCTTTCCGATGCCCAGGTTTCCACCGGCTCGCAGTTTGTGGGTGACAATGACATATGTGAGCTACAGTGGAAGAAATGTGTAAAGCGGTGTCGGACGATGAGGGACACGGTTGTCAGACAGTGGTGAAGTTGTTTTCAGGGCTGGAAGGCCGAGGGGGGAGCAGACTGAGGGATCGGGAGGATGAGTTAGGGACAGACCCAAGCTGGGTTGATGGCCGGGTGAACACAGTGCTTCTGAGACAGAGGCGGAGTAGTACTATACCAGAACAGGTTGAAGAGGCAGTGGTGGGCCGAAGAGAGAGAGGCGAGGCAGATGTGTGCATCAGCGCCAAATGTTCACGTAGTCAAGCTCCCGTGGCGAGGGCAGATTTTCTGAAGTCGGGGGTTCTTTTAAGAAACAACCGGAGACCGCCGAACTGTTGTGTGCAACCTGTGCCAACCGGATCAGCAGGGGTTCCACCACTACTAGCTTAACCCACCAGTATGCGCAGGCATATAATGTAACACCCCACTCATGGACACCAGCCCGTTACCTCTGCGGGCACACCAGGTGCTCCTTCTCACTGTGTCATCTGCTAGTCAGCCCCGCCCAGGACCCCGGCCAAACACCTCCTGTGCAAAAACCCTCTTCGCCTCCATGATCCTCCACGCATTCCACCAGCGGTTCAGCTCTCCATACCCCGACGCTGGAGCGCAAAAGAAGTATAGTGCAACCCACCACACGTGCCCAAGCTCTCAACGTCCACATCTCCAGATTACTTAGCTGGGAACTGCCCTATAGGCTGGTAGCGACCGAGCCTTTCGCAAACACTATGGTGGCGGCGCCCCTCGTATTCGGTCCCCAGCCCCCTACTTCCGATGTGTGCCGCCCTTCACCAGCACGTTCAGCCAACATCATTCGTGCCCTGTCCAATGCACCATTTCTGCACAGGTCCACCTGACCACGAGACCACCGGGATGAGTGTCTGCGGGCCAGGGCCACTATATTCGCTGACGGCACATTGGGTTACATTGGTGGGGCGGGACTGAGTCTGACCCTGCGGCTGGTATTACTGCCCACAGGAGGATTGCGGGCCTACCTCGGTCCAGGTCTCTCAGGCCTACATGCCTCTCCTCCTCACCACCCTCCTCCACCTCCTCACCTCCGAACGACCATCCGTGGGCATGGCGCCATCAGTCGGTAGCTCTAGGACAGCAGCAGTGCCGTCGCTAAGCGACAGCAGCGGTGCTCAAACTGCTGAGCCTAGCGATCAAAGGCACACCGGCCAAGAGCTATTACAGGGCAATCCGGCGCAGACTGATCTGTGGCTGGCACCGCTGAACCTGAGCTAGGACTGGTTGTGTGTGACAAGAGCCGTAACCTGGTGGGGCTCTGCACCGAGACTTCGACTGGGTTAAATCTCATAGTTCACGGGGTTCACTCAAGCATCCCACCCAATCTGATTGATTTGCTCACGAAGGTGCGCCGCATCTGTGCACATTTCAGGAAGTGCCAGCAAGATGCTGCCACTCTCAGGGCAGCGACGCAGCGCCGCCTCCAACCTGCCCCTTCACGACTGTTGTGCGACGTGCCCACGAGGTGGATTACATTAATCCATGTTACCAGAGGTTTAGCGCAGCAGCGTAGCGATTGTAGCTGCCAGATGTCAACTTCCACTAGAACTGTGTAGCAGGATCGTCGCTTCCTCAAGTCCACAATGAGGAGTGGAACGTGAATGTCCGATCATCTGTCAGGTGTGCGATACTTTGATGAGTCAACACACGATGGTCAAGTGGCGATGCCGCAATTCATCAGCCTCACCATCCGGCTTGGCGCTGCTGGTGATGAACACTCTCTGGTCCAGCATGAGAGTCGGAAGCTTGCGCTGCGTCAACCCCGGACGGGGGAGATGATCCCTTGTTGATGACCAAAGCACCCTCAGGTCTGTTTCTCAGCGCTAATCGGAGGAGGAGGATGAGGAGAGAGGAGGCATGTTGGCGAGAAGAGGGGACCATTGTTCGTCCTCACTGTTCAGCGTGTATGGGCAGTAGTGAGCGGAGGTTGGCGAGAGGAGAGGAAATGGCGAGTTAGACCAGTGAGGGGAGTGAATTCTTGCGCCGTTGGGACTCTGGCGGCATATTGCCGATATATTTCACGCGCTTCTTGCGCATCTGTTTACATTCCCTTCACCGCCAACACACCACTTATAAGAACACTACTACAATGATCTTATACAAAAGGTTCTAAGAGTGCTGTTTGGGGAGTAGCCGCAGGAGACAGGGGCTTGGATAGGCGAAAGCTCGCCTGGCAGCGGATCGCCAGCTCCATCCCAAGATCCACTAACATAGTTTTAATGCAGTCCATTTAATCTATACTACTTTCACTGCTCCATACATCATCCCTTATCAAACAGGCTGTGTTCAGCAATTTCAGTGTTTCACCAGATACATAGGGGAACTCGGCCTATCTGTCGCTGCCATGCTGGAGACTGAAGTTGCAATCATAGCAGCGCAATATGAATGCCCCATACTGTCGCTTAATCAGGAACCTTTTTGAAAAAACATTATAAAAAGAACCACTTGCTATTCCATTATTCCTAAGTGAAATATTCAAACGACCCCCGTCTGCTTAAAAATTATAATTTTTTCAATAAAACATTCTGCCCCCAGGCCCATTTTGGGAGGGAGGAGCCGAGAGACGGGCTTGGGACAGGCGAAAGCTCGCCTGGCAGCGGACCGCCAGCTCCATCCCAAGATTAGGCAGCCTCAGAGGCATCCATGCATGCTGCCCCTGCTGTTTCCTGTCCATTTTGCCTCCACGATATCACAATCACGTCCACCATGTCTCCAAGCGCAACTTTCAACTCTCTAACCCCAGACGCTGGAGCACGAGAGGATAGTAGAGCACATCATCCCCTTATCAAACGAGCTGTGTAGGCAGAATTTCAGGTGTTTCACCAACATAGTGAAACTCTGCCCCATCTGTCGCCGCCATGCTGGAGACCTAAAGTTGCAATCTAGCAGCGCAATAAGATGCCCCAATACTGCGCTCTTAATCATGGAAGTCGTTTCCATGGCTGCCTCCCATGTCGTCCCCTTATCAAACAGAGTGTCAGGCTATTTTTTGGGCGTTTTCACAGATACGTTATGGAACTTGGTGACATGTCGCCACCATGCTGTGTTAAGACTAAATATAACCCGTCAACCTTTTGTTCACAGAGGAAATCATTTCAGCGCTTCTTGCTCACTCCTTTGGTTCCTCTCAGAGCCCCTTAAACCAGGCAAAATACTGATACTACAGTGCTACAAGTTATACTCGCAAAAGGATTTTTTGTTAATGGTTTATGAAAGCCTTCTGAGTCTTGGGGTATGTCGGCCCATGCCACTCATCTGCCTAGCAGCTGCTGCCGCGCCTCTGCATGCCTGATCCCCTCTAGTGTCAGGGCAATTATGCATGTTTTGATGCTAGCTAGCCCCATCTTGTGTCACTCTGTAAATGGGCCATTGTGTTGCCACTCATTTCGCATCTGTGTCTGTGGGTGCGATAAGCAGCTCAGAGGCATCCATGCATGCTGCCCCTGCTGTTTCCTGTCCATTTCCGTGGTGTTTCCATCCTTTTCTGAGGTTCCCAGGTGTTTGGCCAAGCTTCCCTGTGCAGAGCCTTGGTCCCCTTGAAAAATGCTCGAGTCTCCCATTGACTTCAATGGGGCTCGTTATTCGAGACGAGCACTCGAGCATCAGGAAAAGTTTGTCTCGAATAACGAGCACCCGAGCATTTTAGTGCTCGCTCATCTCTACCTCTTACTTATTCAATAAAGAACACTTGCCAGCTACTCATTAAGATATATTGTATTTTCCATTATGCCTGTCTGGCACAAAATGAAAATAATTATCACCACTTATTTTTAACATGAATTTACACAAACACATAAAAACTATTGGTAGCTGATTATACACAAGCAAATAAATGAAAGTTTGAGTTAAACTAGATGGGGGTCTAAGTTCTTCTTGTTTGAATTATATTCCTCTATCTTAATTTTCTATGATTTGCATTATTTTTATGTGATCGTTAAATACATTGGGGGAGATTTATCACTGCTTTTATTCCATTTTTCTGCACTACAAGAAATTAAGATTACTGTTTCAACTACACCACCTCCACAACATGTGGACGTAAAGGGGGCAGCGGCACTAGCAGAGGGGGCTGGCGTGGGGCGTTCCTGCCCCATTTGGTCACACTAAAACCTATGAACATTCACCACTAAATGTTTTCAGGTTTTTATGCAGCAAACAATGGATCACTGGGTATAAGTCTCTTGTTGTATCTGCCACAACAGGCAGGGGGGTGGCTTGCATCATATACCAGCGCATGAGAAATTCCCCCCATATTTATTTTTTCCAGCGTCAGTAGGAACTGCATGTAACCTGTGATGAGTTTCATTGAACATAATATAACTTTTTTGCATCTATTGAGGATTGATCATTCATTGCTGCTGATACCGTTCTTTGTTATTTAGAATAATAGAATGGTACACTTGTCGATTTCCTGTAGAGGTTTTCTTTCAATGACTGTATATGTGCAGACTTAGAGAAAATTCAATTAGTAGACAATTACATTTGTGATATGAGCAAAACAATCCAAGCAATCCGCTAACTTTTCTCTCTATAGTTTTCCTAGAATTTATCTGTCTGAGATCTCTCCCTAACATAAACCATTTTATGACACCTGTCAGTGCAGGGCCTCATAAACAGTGGATGTCAGCTGTATATAATAGTTGATCAGCTTCATCATTAGTGTAACATTCATGGTCATTGATAACGGTTGTGAAATTTGAATGGTTTACACTTGCAAACATGGGATCAAATGTGTTTTTCTGCACTGTGAATCCTAATCACCCACTCCCCACAATTTGCTGCCTTCAGGGGATTTCAGTAATTTCTATGGCAGCTGCAGTGTCTTATCTAGGACCACAGGGCTTTCAGCATCTGTCAGCCGAATATGCTTGTTTCTGTCATATGCATAGGTTGACAATACTTAAACACCTCAAAACATCAGCATTGCTTTGTATTTTATTGAACAAGGCAGCAAGTACTACAGTGGGATACAAAAAAATGTAATTTCTTAAAAAAAAACATGTTAACTATTCTATAACCAGCACTTAAAACAGAAAAAGAGTTACCAGAAATGTTGATTTTTGCTTTGTTCGCCTCACAAAAGCTTGATTAAATTTAATCAGAAAGCCACATTTAAAAGAACATGGTACCAACAAAATTACAGCTCATTTCACAAAATAAAATTATTATGCCTCTGCAAAACGTATATGTTTTTTAAGTGTATTGTAAATTAAAAGCACCCACAAATTGTGCCAGCTAATGATATGGACATAAACTGATATTTGGATACACAGCGGGACACAGGGGAAGGAGAGCTATATGGCTTTTGGAGTGATGATTTTGACTGCTTGGTCTGTGGACCCCATGCGGCATTAACCCAATTTTGAGTTTACTGAATATTTTGGGAACTCCAGGTGTTGCAATTATTAATTTTATGTGAAGTTATTAATGCTGCTATATATTTATGCATGCAGTATAGTTCTTGCTGGTATATGTTTATATGGATCTAATAGTCACTGCAGGAAACTATGGGGCACATTTACTAAGGGTCCGAATCACGTTTTTCTACCGGGTTTCCTGAATTTTTCCAATTTGCGCCGAATTGCCCCGGGATTTTTGGCGCACGCGGAATTTTTAAAAAAAATGTGTCGCAAAAATAGCATTCACATACACCGAGGCGAGGAAGGTGAATTACGGCGGACTTAAGAGCAGCAGCGACACCTAGTGGACATTGGGCGCACGACCTTAGTGAATTCCGGCAGAACCCGAATGCGCCTCTGGATCACGACTGGACCATGTAAGTAAATCTGCCCCTATGTGTTTAGTATGAGTGTTGTAGGAAAATGTAGCTTTCGAGTAATAGTGTAACAGATTGGTCAGTATCTTTTGTACCTTAACCCTCAGTGAAAGAAAAATATATATATATATATATGGGCAGGATGCCCGTTTTTCAGGGTCTACGCTTCTTCTGGCCTCCGCACAGGCTTGATAGCAGGCCGGAAGAAGCGCTAGATTGTGTGACACGGCCGTTACCTTCTCATGGGCATCCTGCCCACACCATCCTCCCTTGAATGTCCGTTTTGTGAGTATGTATACCTATGCACTTCAATAAAAGAAGATTAACTGAGTACTACTGAAGATTGGTGAGTGCCGTCCATGTTTTTAAAATTTATACAAACTGGAATGTTAATAAAGTTTATCTAAAGGACTTGAGCACCACCAGATTCAGATTTTGTTCCTACATCCACGAGTATTATCTCAGGCACTCTTTAGATATTTGTATTTTTTGGTGACATAAAGTGGTGTCGTTGATACTTCCCGATATTTGTATAAGACTATTTGTAAAACCTGTCACCTGTTTCTCCTGATTAGACCCGTGCTGACCCCTGCTTTGTGTTAATATTGTGTTCAGTTTACTGAGTACAACCTGTACACCCAGGAGACCTCCTTGCTGGAGATCTTCTTGCAGTTCCTTGGAACCTCACCTTTGGTGACTGCACTTGTCTAATACTGCACCTTCAGCTCCTGAGATACAACCGAATATTACTCTGGTCTCTATGTTCCTACTCCAGACTGCTACTGCAGCCCCCTGTGGGCTCTCCGTGCACTGCTCCAGCCTCCTCTGCTTTACCTGACTACTGGACTCCTTCTCCCGTCCCACTAGTATCGTGACAGGATGCTAACACCCAACAATGGACTCCTTTGGGAAAGAAGCTTGGGAGGTCTGCTTCAAGAAAGTAGAAGCTGCCTTGGGTGAAATGTATGTGGAGGTCCAAGATATGAAACAACAATGGGAATCTTTTGATCAGTTGATCACTGGTAAAATTACTGTGCAAAGCCAAGTTCTGCAGGAATCCGTGAATACGGTCACAACACGTATTGCTCTGCTGGATGCATAAGGCCTGATTCCCACCTCTGTTCCCTCTCCAAAATGGCCACCATTTAGATTCACCGTCGACCGGGACAAATTTAGAGGATTTTTAAACCAGTGCAACCTCTACTTTGATGCATATACAAACCAGTATCCAACTGAGACACAGAACAAGACATCCGGACACAGGTTAGGATCCCGACAATATTTAGCTGTAAGGGGAGGAGAGCAGAGTGAATCAATTATTTATCTATGTACTTATGTGTACTATGTATAATCTTGTATATAAATGAATCACATGTTGTAAAAATCATTATGCAAATAGGTCATCACTCTTAATGTCACTCTTAATATATACACTCACCGGCCACTTTATTAGGTACACCATGCTAGTAACGGGTTGGACCCCCTTTTGCCTTCAGAACTGCCTCAATTCCTTGTGGCATAGATTGAACAAGGTGCTGGAAGCATTCCTCAGAGATTTTGGTCCATATTGACATGATGACATCACAAAGTTGCCGCAGATTTGTCGGCTGCACATACATGATGCGAATCTCCCGTTCCACCAGACACAGAACAAGACATCCGGACACAGGTTAGGATCCCGACAATATATAGCTGTAAGGGGAGGAGAGCAGAGTGAATCAATTATTTATCTATGTACTTATGTGTACTATGTATAATCTTGTATATAAATGAATCACATGTTGTAAAAATCATTATGCAAATAGGTCATCACTCTTAATGTCACTCTTAATATATACACTCACCGGCCACTTTATTAGGTACACCATGCTAGTAACGGGTTGGACCCCCTTTTGCCTTCAGAACTGCCTCAATTCTTCGTGACATAGATTTAACAAGGTGCTGGAAGCATTCCTCAGAGATTTTGGTCCATATTGACATGATGGCATCACAAAGTTGCCGCAGATTTGTCGGCTGCACATGCATGATGCGAATCTCCCGTTCCACCACATCCCACCGATGCTCTATTGGATTGAGATCTGGTGACTGTGGAGGCCATTTGAGTACAGTGAACTTATTGTCATGTTCAAGAAACCAGTCTGAGATGATTCCAGCTTTATGACTAGGTTAGGAGGGAACAAAGAGGCTACTGAGGCGTGGAGTAGCGACCTCCTGATCTGGGCTACTCCCGCCCCCAGTAGCATCTTACAAAATTTACATTTAGGATATAAAAAGTTATCAACAAGTGCGGGGACGTGAGACGAAGCCCTTAAAGGGCTTTATCATCACGTCTAATTGATCCACCACCACCCTATCTACCTTTATAGGTAGGTTTCGGGGGTAGGTTCCCTCTTTAATTGCCCTCTATGTTACCATGCGTCAATACTGCCTCAAAAAAAACTCAAATTTTACTGACGTTTAGTTATTATTCCAGGAGCAGTACTGGGAAGTGAAAAAAAATCAAAATCTGGTGTGAATGAAATTGGCCAAAAAAAAAAACACATTTGAAGTCAACTTTCTTGTTAGGCTCAGTTTTTAGACTTTTTACTGTGCGAGCACAAAATAACACCGTCTAATGTATTCTTTATTTATTTCTTGGTTTGGATAGGTACGTGGAACGATCACGTGGTGGGCTATCAAAGTTTACACAGGTTTTACTACATTTCAAAAATAACGATGGTACGAAAAAAATGTATTGGGCCATATCTGACACTAATAACTTTTTCATAAATTGGGGTGTGAGGTGTCATTATTTTGTGAAATTAGCTGACGGTTTCATTGCTACCATTTAGAGGACTGTGTGATATTTGTCACGTTTATCGTAGGCCACTTCTAACCTGGGTTTTTCCACGCGCGTGTTCTGCGCGCTTTTGAAGCGCCAGAAACGTTATTGCACTCTGACTTCAGACTTGCATTTTTTTTCAAACCCACGTTAATCTCGACATGCTCGACTTGCAAATCCACGCGCTTGAAAAAAAAAGCACCATCAAGTCTATGAAGGACGCATCAAAAAACGCATTCAATTGCCATGGAAAAGATCGACGTCAGTCCTGAGTCCTTTCAAGAGCGTTATCTGCGCGTGAAAAACGCATTGAAATTGGATTGAAAAATGCATTGAACGCCTGCGTGAAAAAAATGAGACAATGAACAAAACTCTGACTGAAAACTGATTGCACTCTGATCGCAAAATGTCAGTTTTTCACTGACCAAACCATGACGCCCCCTGATCGACTCTGGAGTGATCTGCAACGCAAGTGTGGAAGAGGGCCTAATGTGGTTCACTGCGGCATTAACGAATAATTTTATTTTTGATTAGATGCAGGGGATATCTAAATGTGTGGTGATGTTTATGTTTATACGTTTTCAATTAGTTCTAGGGGGGAAGGGGGGTTGAGTGATATGAATTTATGTTTCTACAGTTTTAAACTTTCTAAAACATTTTTTTTACAATTTTTTAGACCCTCATGGAAAACATTAACCCTAGTGGTCTGATCGTCCTTACCATATAACTGAAATACACTGTTATTGCCAGTATATGGCACCCTTGGACACAGTTCATCACAATGAGCCACAGGCTCATTGTACAAAACTGCAGAAGACCATGCAGACCTCAGGCCTTGTAGAAGACCCAAAAGCGTCATGAAATCAGGGGGAGCGACAAGAACAAACATGTCCAGCGTACACCGCCAAGTCTATTAATGCCTGCGGGCACTTGGCCGGTTGGCATTCAGCAGGGTTAATACCGAGCGTGAAGAGTTAAAGGAGCTTATTGGACTTTATGTTGTTTGTATTTTTTTTTTTTTTTTTTTTTTGCTTGAAGTATCTTTTTATAAAAATAAAGCTAGTTGACCAACCAGTGGTACCTGAACGAACTGCGTCATTGCCGTTGTGTCTCAAAAAAGTGGATGTCAACTCCCAGGAGACGACTACCCCGGCTACTAAGACCCTAACACTAAATGACAAAAAGTTGCTGGAATCCATCTGTACCACCCGATTAGAGACCACTCTACCCAAGGCTGTTTAGGCTATTTGGATGTTTGTGGGAGAAAACTTTTTGCTAAATTACTTGCAGGATGCTGGGGCACATTTACTTACCGGTCCTGTCACGAGCCAGCGGCGCTTCTCCGACGAGGGACGCGATTCACTGATGTAGTGCACCCCATGTCCACAGGTGTCGCTGCCTGCGCTGAAATGTCCGCCTAAGTTCGCGGAGTTAACCATCCTATCCTGGGTGCAGGTCAAGCGTTGTGTCAAGCGAGGGGCAATACGGAAAGCAGCAAAACGGTTAGTTTTCGGGAAACTGACGAAAAAAAGAGGATTTGGGCCTTAGTAAATACCCTGATGTATTTTACTGTGCGGGGAGTTGCTATATTTCCTGAGAAAAACCTGCTTAAAATCTAATCAATAATTCTAATATACAATGTGAGTGGTCTAGGCCTCTTCCACACCTAGCGTTTGAGTTTCACGTCAGGGGCATGCGGGATGAAAAACTGACGTTTTGGCTGACATTTTGTTCCATTTTTTACTGGAAGTAATTAGCGTTTTGCAGCTTTTTCCGCGCGTGTTGTTAGCGTTTTTTTCGCGTTTTCGCGCATTTTTCCCGGCGCTAATTCATGGGAGACTCGAGCATTTTTAAAGGGGGACCAGGGTTTGGATATTTTAAAAGTGTGTATTTTATATTGCAAAAAATATGTCTTTGATAAATTGCAAACATCCTGCGATCTATTCTTCCTGTTCGGCGTTTAGATATCTCACGACAATTAGCAGATGTGAAGAACAGTGAAGATAGAATAAAATCATTGTACACAGTGAACACAGGATAATTTAAGATAAAAACACAGTGCCAAGAACAACAGGCAGAATAGATTACAGATGTTCGCACATCTGCTTAGTGGCGTGAGATACGCGCGGAACGCGAGCGAACAAGAAACAAAATAGCATGTGAAGAACAAGATATATGTGTGTGAAGAACACATGTGCAGATGTTTAAATACATATGCAATGTGTTCTTCACACATAAATTAAAAAACAACGATAATGGAGAAAGACACATTGAAACAAGGAGGACAGAGTTGCAATGAGAGTTCTGCGCCGTCAAAGTGCACGCGCAGAACTCGCGCGTGAAAAATGCCAGTGTAGAAGGGGCTTAACTGTATCAAGCTGCAGCTTGTGTGTCACTGTGTTCTTCATCAATCTTTCGCTCTTAGCCATACTAGTGATGGGTCGTTCGCAAACGAGGCTGGCACTTCAGACACGGCATCTGTTCGTGAAAACCACGAACACCGATACCCTCAGAGAGCCCAGTGGTTCAGTTAACTCCGCCCCTCCTAACCAGCTCACCACGCCCCCGTTTAAACGATACAATCGGGTAAAAGTGGAGTGAGTGATGTCGGTGTTGACTGACTGGGCCTGCGGTCCCCCCTTTATATATTTAATAGGAGCCGTTCCAGGAGGCCGACTCTTATTAGAGAGTGGAGCTAATGAGCCATCACTATGCATAAATGCCCCTCCATCTTGCCAGAGGGGGATAATGATCAGAATGCGGACAAAGCATTTTTAAAACGTCGGACAGAGCATCGGCTGAAAAATTACATGAGTAGTGACACTGTAAGGTTTATGTTTTTGAAAAATGTATACAAATTTTTGGTAAACATTTCTTTGTCTTACATGGGGATATATTGCCCCACTGGTATAATACATGGTTGCTTAATGTACATAAAGGGGTGGCCACTTTTCAATAAATCTCTCATTAGACTGTGTCTCGACATGTATTGTTACAGGTTGTCTTTGCCTCCTTTGAGAGCTTCAGTCTTTCTGTTCGCACCATGCTTGCCCTCTGCAATACACAGCTTCCTCTCTCTCCACTGCTTCAGTCGGGTCCTCATGGAGACTCCCACAGTTTCTCTCTTTTCACTGTCCATCTTTACTGACAGACAAAGAAGAGGAGAGGAAGGGAACGGTTGAGTCATATTGTTTGCAGCTGCAGACCCTCCTTTTCACAGTGTACACACAATAAACAAAGAATCACGGAGAGTCTGCCGAAAAGCACAAATGAAATAGCTGAACTGCTGACTCAACCTGATGAATTCAGGGGATTATTATAAAGGCAGGTAAAGGGCAAATGGGAACTTATGTAAAAGAGTGGGCAACCACTTAAAGGGTTTGGAAAATTGAAGATTTTCAGTATTGCGTGAGCTGATTAGACCCAGGACCACGGCGTCTAAGTAGTTAACCCCCTGATTCACCTGCATAGCGCTCCCTGCACACAGTAGAAAAGGAAGGGAGTACTAAATACTACCAGCAGCTCCCCATGCCTCAATAAAGAATAAATATTCATGCTGGGTCAAAATGGATTAGCTGGATATGTGACAAAATAATTTGTGACATCCCCTGCAAATTCCAGAGTTTACTATCATCCCAATCACGCATGTTCTTAATAATGAGGAAATTAGATAAAAAAGAGACATGGAAAATTGCTGAGAAATCAGTGCATCAAACCTCTCAAAATAGACCCAAAAATAAACATATTACATTATTAATTGTGTTATCCCCCACTGCAAGTGTACTGAAATCAATTCACTTTAGTTATTACTTAGGTATAACTGCTACTTACTGGAAAGCCTTTCTAAAGGTTGTAAACATGAAAAACTGCCATCTAGGT
Organism: Engystomops pustulosus; assembly: GCA_019512145.1. NCBI lineage: Eukaryota > Metazoa > Chordata > Amphibia > Anura > Leptodactylidae > Engystomops > Engystomops pustulosus. The sequence continues at coordinate 46,824,028 of CM033651.1, forward strand.
TTGTTTATGTACATACATGGTTATCTACGAATGCCTGAAAACAGTTGTCTGACTAAAAAAGCCTCTGTACACAAACATAATGGGGACCGCGATCGTCCGCTCACAGGCCCCATTGACGTCGATGGGCCGTGGTGCGAATAATACATGTTGTCTCACGGAAATGTGACGTGCATGGAAAAATATAGGTCAACGATATACTTTGCCGTGATTATTGTTCCGGGCCCCACTAGTTTTTATGGAGAGGGGACAGGTGAGGAGTGCTGACTTTCCTCTCTATGCCACCCAGCTGGATCCGTTCTTGTGCATGCGGCCTAGGGCTGGCGATCAGGGGTTTTTGGTTAGTGAAAAACGACAGTTTGCATCAGAGTTCAATCAGTTTTCAGTCAGGAGTGTTCCGTGTCTCAGTTTTTCACAGTATTTTGGCCAGCGCAGTTTTCAGGAGCTATATCTTTCTATGGCAATTGAGCGTGGAAAAACGCAATGCACTTGCATTGACTTGCAAGTGTTACAGAGTCAATGCGTTGTTGAGCATCTCCTAGACTTGTATGGGCGTTTGAGTGTGTGAGATTTAAACACGTGTTAAAAAAGCACGTGTTGTGTGAAATGAAAAAAAGTGCACAATTTTGAAAAGTCCATTGAATACAAGGGGTCAGGAGTGCAATGCGATGTGCAGTCAAAAGCACGTGCAGGACACACACGTGAAAAACGCAAGTGTGGAAAGGAGCCAAGGCCGTTCTACATTTGTAGTGCGATGACGATGAACTCTATTCACACTCACAATGCGGGCTGTCCGGTTCTCCCGGGCTCCGGAACGCTGCAAACCGGACTAAACTCAGCATCAGGTCAGTCAGTTCCGGTTTTCAGCGTTCAGGCCGGGAGATCCGCTTGGCAGCAAAGCGTACGAGTGTGAGCAAGTCAATCGCATCACCTTTGCAAGTGTGGAACGGGCCAACAGTTCAGGTTCTGGTTAGCGTTGTTTTTCTGGGTCATAGTTATCAGTGCTTGCCAATGCCGTCATCAATCAGTAAAAATGGATGCGCTCAGATAGTGGCCAACTGCAAGTCAGGTATGTTCTTCTACCCTATTGAAGTTTACCGGGACAGATTTATCCAATACGCACGCCATAGGCCTGCATGTACACAACCACTTGCAGATCGCTCACTGCTCAATAGCCTTTCAATTAGCGTGTTTCATGTGTGTGGCGCATGCACGGTGCCTACACTATAAAAAAAAGTTGGGACATTTGCATCCGTTCGTTTGCCCACACATTGGGGTCCTATTAATGGCGCCGACACCTTTCGTCGGTCTGTTTGTTACTGTTTCGGATTGCGCAGCTTTGACTGAAAGGTATTTTAACAGGGGTTTGCACTGGGATCGTGTTTGCAGCGGATCGGATGCGGTTTGCAGCTGGCGATGGCTTTCAGCGTCAGAGAACTCAGGGACGGCTGTCGATGACTGACTATTCGGACTGCGCCCCGGTATATTAAAATTTCACATTGTTGTTTCTTTGTTGACTGCATTTTTGACAAATGACTTACATAAACCAGGAAGAAAGAAGAGGTGAACGGAGCGGGGGAGAAGGAAGTGACAAATGAGGATATAGGCGCGCACAATCTTTGGACTCGCGCCGGACGTCCATGACCGTCAGACAACACAAGCGGGGATCGCCAACAGATAGGGTCAAGTAGTAATGGCCCCAAATATGTTTTGCATTATCATTATCAATTACACGGTTGTTCAGGAAAGAAAGTCTTGGTATGGTACCTTCCTGAAGAATATTGTTTGTCATAAGTTTTATAATAAATCAAGAGTAGCAACAATGGTACACTAAATTTTGGATTTTCAAACAATATCAGGAACATTTGAAAACAATGTTGAGGTTAATAGGGTTGTAGCTAACAGGCAATATTACCTAAAGTATTTACAGAGAATGGATATTTATCCTGATCTGCAGTGAGATATGAAATCAAGAGTCAGTCCATTCTTGCCTTGCCTGATGAACGCATTTGATCGGTGGGTCGACATTGGTACCGGGCAAACAGGTATTTTAAAATTCTGATTCATTTGATATGGATGGATCAAACATTTCCAATTTTTTTGCAATGGCTGTATTGGTAGACTATGGTAAGTAAACAAAAACATAACTCTGAATAACTATATTAATTGCACTTTCCCAAATATAGATACAAAACCACCCATCCCTTTAAATAGCGGAGGCAGAGGGGTGTTGTTGGGTGAAAAAACGGGTTCACAGCACATTACTGAAACATCTTGTGCAGTGTTTCTAGCAGTGGCAAATTCAGCCTCAGTTATAAGGCACAACAGGTGAGATTATTGGCACATACCACCAGGAGCGGATGCCCAAGCCGGACTCCCAACTGGCAATGTGTAAACCACACTTCTCTCCTTTATCAGCCACAAGGAGGACAGTTACTCCATACTGAAAAATCCGGACCGCAACCCAACAGAAACAAAGCCTGCTCCACACCATCTGAGCCGACACGACAGGAAAATATCAGACTATGGCGTTAAGGTGAACGCCATCCTCCTTCATAAGATTGCGCTTATCCCCCTCAGCTGCCTATGGGAAACCATCCACTCCATAACGTGATCCCACAATTCTGGCTCATCCCTATTTATTACTAAGCCTCCCTACCCAACAATACGGACATAAAAATGGCTGTGTCTGGCCACAATTCCACGGCCCCCCAAAGTCACTATCCCTTGCCATCAAACCCTCGGAACGATCTCGGACAACAACCAGGGGAACCATTTCCGCCATAAAAGAAGGTAAGCCTCTCAATATCGGGAGCGCATTTAAAGTGAAGCAATTCCTGCCTTGCTAATGAGGCAGACATTCATTTCCACCAACAAGCATTACTAGCACCACTGGGGGACCCACGGCAGAAGAAGAGAGAAAGAAGAAACAATGATGTTGACCCACCTTCTGGAAATACCTGTGACCACCTAGGCCTTGAATTCTCTCCAATGCACCAGTTGACCCGTGGATGGAAACGAGGTTCCTTCCCGCCGGGGCGGGGAATCTCAGCCCTCTGTGGCCAGAAGACATTAGAATGCTCCCAATAACCAAAACAGACGGCATGGACGTTGCTGAGGGCAGAACAGAACCTATAAAAGAAAAATCAATCGACCCGGATAAAAAGGGTCCAGGCACTGTCCGGACCGCTTCCTGATAAATGTGAAAATAAATAATGAACAGTCAGATGAATAAACAACGAAATATGTGAGCAATAATGTCGAATATACGGGCACCCGAAAAGAAATAGATGATTAGTGGAGAGAAGGACAAAAATATGGAGAAATACATGGCGGACAACCTTATTATGAATTGGGGTGTTTGTCATACCAAAAAATTGAAAAAAAAGGATAAGGAGAGTGAACAATCCCATGCACTAAAATAACGCTCATCTTCAAGAGGGAGTTCAAAGAATCATGGATGTAAGTTGCAAGAGGGGCAGGAGAGACGAGACACGCCTGCAACGAAACAAGGAGCCCCCCCATATATATCGGTTCTTAATGCGGACAGGCCCAGATCAGGGCCCAGAACCTCGTCCCTTCTCAAAAGGCCCACAGGGCTGAGAAGGAGAAGACGGCCACCAGCTCACCAATGGGAAGGAAAAAGGAAAAACTGAAAAAAGACAAGGAAAAAAGTAATGACTCGTGATCAGATGAGCATTTACAACGCCCACACACGCCTGGACTACCGAGGGAACAGAGCAAGTAACGAAACTGGGTGCACGGTGCCGAAATTTCATCAGATAAGCATCCTCCCATTTCCAACCTCAGAATCTGGCAAAACTATGAAGGGGACTTGGGGACATCCGCCCATCCGATCAACTGGAAATGGAACGACGGCCAACAATGATGCCTCGCGCCAACCACGCGCGATACTGACTGTGCCCCGCAGAACAGACAGGTATTGACAAGTTTGACGTTTTTTAAGACGGTCTGACTCACTAGGTGACACCGGGTACGCCCCCGCTTAAAGATGCCAGGTCTCTAAACCTAGCATATGGCTGCACGTCGATGGGCAAACGAGCCCTCACCAATGACATCAAACTGGATCATCCCACAGAGGGACGGTCACTCCGCATCGGGATGCCCAGCAGTGCTATGAAAGATTGGATAGGAATAGGACAACAGAATTTAGGGATGATCAAATAATCATGTGGCTCGGCAGGAAAAACTTATTTCAGAGACAAATTCATGCCCCCCCCAGATATCCCCAAACTGCGGGGTGCCATGCAGATTATAAGAGGGCAAACATTCCGACAGTTAGAAAGAGGATTCAGGAACAAGAGAAAGGACACTCCAAAGCAAACCACATGTGCTATATCACCAGGGTAATCAGCAACAGCAATAATCGTTTGTATTGGGGAAGTAAAGTAAGACTCAGTAAGAGGATGATTGGGATAGAATGATCCTCAGAAAAGAGGCCCAATGGACCTTCAGAATTCACTCCATTAAAGCCGCATGGAATAAATGATTTTATTAATATGATCGCTTTATCGAAGAAAGGAGTAAGAGTAAGTAAGAGCTCTAAATTCGTCAGATACACCATCATACGATTAATATGTTCATGTGAGTCTAAAACTCACTTCATTAGATTCTATCCTTGAATTCAGGTAACAATTAAGATGTCCTGAGTAAGTTACCCCAATACGCTTGACCACAATTATACTCACATATATCATGTAAATTTGTCAATCTGATTATACTAGTGACACAACATCTTCTACAGAGTGTCTCTATTTTGAGTGGTTTTACTTTTTTTCTATTTTTTTTCTGATTTGCACCTCGGGAATTGGACACATAGCTATAATGATTTTTCACTAAAGAACGCCCAGGTTTTACTGCCAATAAAAGCATGGAAGCTGCTGGTCTTAATAAAAAATAATTGAATACTCAGATCCATGTGATGCCCTTCTGAACAGTGATGGCAACCTATGGCACTGGTGCAAGACTTGGGTGGCACTCAGAGCCGTTCTGTGGGCACTCAGGCCTCCAGAGATGACTCCTGGTATTTCCTGCCAGTCACAGACAGCCCAGGACTTGCTCGCACAGAGCTATTAAAAGTTGTGAACAGCGCTACTTGGACTATTTCCTGCTTATTGGTGTCCTCAGGGCTGGTATCAATTTTTTTTTTGTGAACACTGTGACAGAGAAGGGAGTATTAAATCAACAAATTAAATTCCTGTGTTGGCACTTGCGTTAAAAAGCGGGGGCTTTGTTGTAGTTTGGGCACTCGGTCTCTAAAAGGTTGCCATCACTGCCTAGAAGCTAGCCAGCCAGTCACTCAATTTTTTAACACCAATACTGACCGCACAGATCACTTAGGATATTGAAATTTGGCTTGCATTATAATGACCTTATAGTATATTAATGGTAACATAGATGATCGGATTGATGCACGGAGAAATAGGTGTTATGATTGGAAGGGGATGAGAAGGGGTTTAGAGTGGTAAATACAGAGAACTGTGGAGTCGGTGCCCATGTTGTGGTAAAGTAAGCCGGTGCCTACCCAGGGATATACGCAGTAGTGCAGGAGGATATGCGATCTATGTGGCACTTTGCAATTCCGATCGCAAGCAGTACAATACCAGTTAAATAAAGTCCTTGGATAACATAATAGAATAGCAGGGTATAGGCGAGACGGGGCTGTCGGCTAGAGGACATCCCTATGAAGCGTTAAAGGGCAAGAATGCCTTGCATGGAGTGATGCATCAGTGATGCGTCCGCTGGTGACATGTCATCTGGCGACACTTGCTATCTGATTGGTTGTGAGGGGGCCATCTCTGGCGGGGGGGTGGAAAGCCAAGGATCTGATTTAAAAAGGGGCTGAAATGGAACGCTCAAGGCTAGCAATATGCGCCCCCCCCCGGTGCACACCTCCAGACTTAGAGTGTGACATACCCTAGTAATTAAGCCTCGTTTAGGTCCCTGATGAGTTTATGCGAAAAATGAAACAAAACACGTCGGTGCTAGGGTTTCATAGGTGTGACGGGCCGATGCTGATATTTAGTGTATTTCAACTTAGATCAGCAGTCCAAGAACCAGCTAGGTAGGTAGTGAGATGTATAGGCTAAAGACCAGGCTCAAGCTTACTAAGGAAAAATCACCTGCATAATCAGATAAAGGTATGAAAGATTTGAGTAGTAATCCTAGATATAAAACTACTTAGATATCAGCTTTATGGACAGTTGTATATATAGCTGTAGAAGCCTGGAATCATTAGGAAACCTATAGCAAAACTCCAATAAGGACAGTTTTAGGAACTCAGTAAATCTATTAAAAAAAAATCTAAGTAGTGACATTACTCAGCGATACTCCCAATTACCTAATGATGTGGTGATAAACCAAGTCACACCACCGCAGTGTTAAAAATTGTGGTAAGTTCGTTTGGTCTCTATGTGCAGATTATAGAGCAAAAGCATTTGAGTAGGTTCAATGCAACCAAAAGTTATACACCTACTAGGAAAAATATCGAAGGTGGTAGTGCGTAAATTATATTTGTTTGTCTGTAACTACGGTTCCTGTCAACAATTTATATGGTAAAAAATTAAAAGCGATGTTTTAATTCTAGAATACCTCCAATTACAGTTAAACCTTAGAATAAACAGGAGATATTATTTGGGGTTACCACCCACAATAAGATCATCAGTGAATACGTTTAAACCGTTTTACATGACATGAACAATGTAATATAAAACAATAAAAATGTCGCACAGTCATCAAAATGGGGTAGAAAGTGTAAACCGTGGTCCCGCTCATTTGGATTTTACGTGAACAAAGTATATTCCCATAGAATGGAAATGGACGTTGTTAACAGTGAGGACAAAAGCTGGTAATACTTGTTTGTTAAAACTATGTGAAACATCTGCAATGATGAACTTGTGGTCCCTCCTGTTTTGGTCCTATGTAAATACCCCAAAACCGGGTTTTGTTTTTCTTAAAGCTTAAAACTGCTGGCAAAATTTCGGTTACCATATTGTTTAACCTGGTAAATGGATGTATGTATAAGGGCAATTTATGATCAGGCTAAAAGCTTGGGAAATAAAAAAGCAAGTGTATTTTTGAGTACAAAAAAGAAAATAAGCTGAGGCCATTATTTTCAACAAACATTGTTTTTATTTATTTTGAAATTGTAGGACCCAACCCTCAACCTCTCCATCTCGGTCTGTGGGAAATATAGCACTGAAGCAGCAGTGTCAGCTGTCATGGGTTTTGTGCTGGACTCGACTTCCTTAGAACCAAGCGAAAACATATCCAGAAATTCGCTCATTTCTACAATTGAAATCTAAAACCCGTGGTTGCTCTGATTCTCTCTTGCCAAGACGACCATAACTCCCTAATATTCGGTCTTCTTACTCACTAACACTCTCTCCGTACAATCTATTGTTCCTATGCAGCATGCCACAGGCCGTCTTATGGACCAAACTATACACAGACGGCCTCCGTTTGTGTCAGTCACTCACGGGCATTGCCTCTCTTTCTCTCGGCTCTATAGACCAAACGTGTGCTTCAATCTGCGCCAGTGATGTTAGATTAATCTCTACCTAATTTGAACCTCTCACAACAACTCCGGACATCCCCCAGATGCACAAGTTCTCTGAAATAACCTTTCCGAAGTTACAGATAAATAACCCAACCTCCAACGTTTCAAAACGGTATGACTCCTAAAACCATCCATTTAGCAAGCTTATACACTCAATTAACTCCATGAAATTCCAACTTTATTACTACCCATCCTGTGTTATCTTCCGACTTTGATCCAGCAAACACCAGATAGATACAGCGCCAGGCTCTCTGCAGTCACATTCACCTTGGACCTTGTATATAAGACATGTTATATATATTGATTGTTCAAGCCAACAGCATTTTATTTAATCAAATTTTTAACTGTTCCCTTGTAAAGAATGGCAGTGGACCATTATACAAGATATTTATACCTCTTGTGTCCCCCCTCATCATAATAGACTGTAAGCTCTGTGTGAGCAGGGCCATAACTCCTGTTTCATATGACTATTGTAATCTGTAATGTAGTTTATTTTTATGTGTTCCCTATGATTAAAAGATTATATGGAAAATGACTGTACTCTATAAATAACGATATTATTACTTACTACTAGCAACCGAGAGTGTTGTAGGAAAAAAATCAGTGGGTATATTCGTTAGCAGATGTCTCAGTCAATTAGTGAGATATGTGTACTCAAAATTGCTATAAAAGATAATTATCTGAAAAAACAAGCCCCTGTTTGCCTTTTCTTTTTTAATGCTATCTGTTAATTAAATCTTCTATGAGTCCACCACTATGGCATCTAATATTATTAGACAATTAATTCGCCTTTGAGCACTATCTGCCAGCTCCTCTTTTGCGGACCATAAATGTAAGGGGTTAAGAACTACGCAATCAATTTGGGATTCTTGAGGGTGCCAAGTGGAACTTCTCAAACTTAGAATATGTTACTATCAAATATCTGATAATAAGACATTATCTCGATCAAACAGAAGTAAAGGTGATTGGAGTTCAGGTGTAAAATCCCCTCACAATTGTTTTGTTAAAGGACAAGATGATCATCTTATCATGTGTATATATTCAGGTTAGCAGAGAACTATACAGGCCGACACATTAGGAACCAAGCCAAAAGGAAATTCCACGTATCCAGCCCGTGACATAGCATACACAAGGCTATAAGAACAGGGAAGGAATAATAAAGCAAGGCTGTCTGGAGAAAGACAACTACAGTCCTGATTGTTCGTCCCGTCCATAAAATAAGTCACAATGTCATTCCGACACAACTTACGACCCCCCCCTTCAATCACTCCCACCATATACCCCCCCATGAGCTCGGTTTATGTAAACCAGTTGCAATTAAGATTGGCAAGCACGTTTACCATACAACCCCGGTTCACACGCAGCACTGATGTGGGAACATAAATTCCCATCACCATTTTGTTTCCCTCTCACTCACCGGTCCTTTTTAAAGTCAAGCAGGGCAACATTATTTTGACCGCGAAGTTGCAGTCACAGCTATAGCCCCCCGGTGGTCTGAAAAAACCAAAACGACAAGAAAGTTAATACTAGCAACTCTACCGAATACCAGATTGTCGATAAGAACTTGGTTGCACTTCCCGTTTCCCATATAGCCGATCCTTCATTCTCCTCTGCTACTCTAGCGCCCCCCACACCAGCCTCTCACCTCACCTACCAATCCAGCTCTTCCACACCACACCACCCCCTTTCATCCCCCTTCTACCATCTGCCCCCACGCCCCTTACATGGCCCACCCAGTCGCTGTAGACTTCTTACGCTTGTCGAGAACCTTCTCAGGCCCTCAACACTTAAAGCACGAAATCCCCCAATTTATGACTGACCCGGAGCTGGACCGAAGTTATGAATCACTAAGATACTATTTTAGGACTCCGTAAAGCACTCGGGGCCACCACCTCCCCCAACCTACTTTTTAACACACGACGACCACACCCCCCCGCCGGCCCCCTGCCTTATGCCCTCCCCTCCAGCTATCCTCCCATCCCTGATGGGATACGTAAGGGGTAACTGAAAACTTCTTCTTCGTTTACTAGCGTCACATATCCAGAATTGTATACTCTTCAGCTCCCTCCCTCTGGGAAAAACCTATGTCCCCCTCCTTAATATTGAACGTTTTATAACGTCTGCGCATGGGGCTAGCTTTAATAATATAGCCTTAAGGGATGACCCTCCTCCCCGTCCCCCCTTCCTCAAGCCTGGAGTCATGACTCTCCGACCTCCCTTGCACATCGTACCCCAACCAAAATGCCCTGATAATCTGCTTTTCCCTCCTTGTGCACAGTCGCCCCCCCTTCTTAGATAACCAATCTCTTGGTCACTAAATTAACACGCTCCTAAGAGAGGACTGTGTTTGTGGAAGGAGGATGAGGAGGAAGGGGAGGAGAATGTTGGCGAAGACAAAGAGGGGACGTGGTTCAGTCCTTCATGTTCAGCCTGTATGGGCGAAGAGAGGAGCGAGGCGAGGAAGGGAATGGACAGAGGCCAGAGTGAGGGAGAGGCAATTCTGCGCGTTGGACTTGGCGCATATGGGCCGAGATTATTTCAGCGCTTCTTGGCGCATCTGTTACATTCCTTCCCCGCCCTAAACCCAAATATAAGAACACTGACTACACTTGATCTTATAAAAAGGTTCTAAGAAGTGCTGTGTTGGGGAGTAGCCGAGGAGACAGGGGCTTGGAACTAGGCGAGAAAGTCGCCAGCTCCATCCAAGATCCAACTAACATAGTTTTAACTGCAGCACCTTAATCTTACAGATAACTTACTTCACTGCCTCCATAACATCTCCCCTTATCAATAGCGTCAGGCAGAATTTTCAGGTTGTTTCACCAGATACATAGTGGAACTCGGCCCATCTGTCGCTGCCATGCTGGAGACCTGAAGTTGCAATCACAGACGCATATGAAGTCCCCATTACTGCCGCTCTTAATCATGGACCATTTTTGAAAAACAATAAAAATAGGAACCACTATGGTATTCGATTATTCCTAAGTGAAAATTCAACGATCCCCGTGTTTAAAAAATATATTTTTCAAGTAAACCTTCTGGCCCCAGGCCCATTTTGTGGTGGGGAGGAGCCGAGAGACAGGGCTTGGACAGGCGAAAGCTCGCTGCAGCAGACCGCCAGCCATCCCAGATAGGCACCTCAGAGGCATCCATGCATGCTGCCCCTGCTGTTTTCCTGTCCATTTGTCCTCCACAGTACCAACACGTCCACCAATGTCTCCAAGGCAACTTTCAATCTCTCTACCCCAGACGCTGGAGCACGAGAGGATAGCAGCAATCTCCCCTTCAACACGGCGTGTCAGGCCAGATTTTCAGGTGCGCACCGATAACATAGTGCAACTCTGGCCCATCTGTCGCCGCCATGCTGGAGACCTAGTTGCAATAATGCAGACCGAATAAGGATGCCCCATAACTGTCGCTCTTAATCATGGAAGTCGTTTCCATGGCTGCCTCCACATGTCCCCCTTATCAAACGAGCTGTGTCCAGGCTCATTTTGTGGGTGTTCACCAGATCACGTTATGGAACTTGGTGACTATGTTGCGCAACGCATAGCTGTGTATTCATACTAAAGTATACAAATCAACCTTTTGTTCACAGAGGAAATCATTTCAGCCTTCTTGCTCAAATCCTTGGTTCCTCTCTGCCGCCTTAACAGGCAAAATACTGATACATACAGTGCTACACGTTATACTCGCCAAAAGGAATGTTTTTTAATTGGTTTGAAGCCGGAGTCCATTGGGGTATAGTCGCCATGCCACTCTCTCAGCCTGCATTGCCGCTGCCTCTGCATGCCTCCCCTATAGTGTCAGGGTCAATTTTGCATGTTTTAGTGCTATCTAGCCTCAGTCGGTCACTCTGATCTATGGCCATGCTGGTGCATAATTCGGCATAATGGTGAATTAAGCAGCCTCAGAGGCATCCATGCATGCTGCCTGCTGTTTCCTGTCATTTCCGTGGTGTTTCATCTTTTCTGAGGTTCCCGCCCAGGTGTTTGGCCAAAGCTTCCCTGTGGCAGAGCCTTGTCCCTTGAAAAATGCTCGAGTCTCCCATTGACTTCAATGGGGCTCGTTATCGAGACGAGCACCGCGAGTCAGGAAAAGTTTGGTCTTCGAAAACGAGCACCCGAGCTTTAGGGGCCGTCATCTCTACCTCTTACTTATTCTTGCAATAGCAAACACTTGCCAGCTACTCATTAAGATATGTATTGTTTTTCCATTATGCCTGTCTGGCACAAAATGAAAATAATTATCACCAATATTTTTTAACATGAATTTACACAAACACATAAAAACTATTGTGTAGAGTGATTATACAACAAGCAAATGAAATGAAAGTTTGAGTTAAACTAGATGGGGGTCTAAATTCTTCTTGTTTGAATTATATTCCTCTATCTTAATTTTCTATGATTTGCATATTTTTATGTGATCGTTAAAACATTGGGGGAGATTTATCACGCTTTTATTAAATTTTTCTGCACTACAGAAATTAAGATTATATTTCAACTACACCACCCTCCACAACATGTGGGCGTAAATAAGGGGGCAGCAGCGGCATAGCAGAGGGGGTGCTGCGTGGGGTTCCTGCCCCATTGGTCACACTAAAACCTATGACATTCCCACAAATTTTAAATGTGTTCAGGTTTTTATGCAGCAAACAATGGATCACTGGGTATAAAGTCTCTTGTGTGTATCTGCCACAACAGGCAGGGGGGTGGCTGCACCATTATACAGCGCATGAGAAATTCCCCCATTATTTATTTTTTCCACGTCAGTAGGAAACTGATGTAACCTGTGTGATGAGTTTCATTGAAATAATAAACTTTTTTGCATCATGAGGATTGATCATTCATTGCTGCTGATACCGTTCTTTGTTATTTAGAATCATAGAATGGTACATTGGCGATTCCTGGTAGAGGTTTTTTTTCATGACTGGATATGGCAGACTAGAGAAAATCAATAGTAGACAAGTTCATTTGTGATAGAGCAAAACAATCCAAGCATCCGCTAACTTTCTCTCTTATGTTTTCCTAGAATTTATTGTCTGAGATCTCTCCCTAACATAAACCATTATGACACCTGTCAGTGCAGGGCCTCATAAACATGGATGTCAGCGTGTAATAATAGTTGATCAGCTTCATCATTGTGTAACATCATGGTCATTGATAACGGTTGTTGTGAAATTTGAATGGTTTACAACTTGCAAACATGTGGATCAAGATGTGTTTTTCTGCACTGTGAATACTAACACACTCCCCACAATTTGTGCCTTCAGGGGATTTCAGTAATTTCTATGGCAGCTGCAGTGTCTTATCGAGGACCACAGGGCTTCAGCAACTGTCAGCACGAATATGCTTGTTTCTGTCAAATGCATAGGTTGCAAATACTTAAACACTCAAAACATCAGAATTGCTTTGTATTTTATTGAACAAGGCAGCAAGTACTACAGTGGGATACAAAAAAAATTCTAATTTTCTAAAAAAAAAACAGTGATAAATTATTTCTATAACCAGCACTTTAAAACAGAAAAAGAGTTACCGAAATGTGATTTGCTTGCTTTGTTTCGCCTCACAAAAGCTGATTAAATTTAATCAGAAAGCCACATTTAAAAGAACAGGGTACAACAAAATTACAGCTCATTTCACAAAATAAAATATTATGCCTCTGCAAAACGTATATGTTTTTTAAGTGTATTGTAATTAAAAGCACCCACAAATTGTGCCCGTAATGATATGGACTAAACTGATATTTGGATAACCCAGCGAGGAACACATGGAAGAGGAGCTATACTGGCTTTGAGAAGTGAGGATGATTTTGAACTGCTTGGTTCTGTTGACCCCATGCGGCATTAACCCAATTTTGAAGGTTTAACTACTACTGACTTTTGGGAAATCCAGGGTGTAGTCACAATATTTATTTTATGTGAAGTTATTAATGCTGCTATATATTTTATGCCATGCAGGATAGTTTTGACTGAGATATGTTTTATATATGGATCTAAAACGTCAGGGCTCAAGGAAACACTCATGGGTGCACAGTTTAACTAAGGGTCCTAATCACGTTTTTTCTAACCCTAGGGTTTACTGATTTTCCAATTTGTGCCGCCGAATTGCCCCGGGATTTGGTGCCGCCGGGAAACTTTAAAAAAAATGTGTACCCAAAAATAGCATTCGACGGATACCCAAGCGGAGTTGGGAAGGTAATTATCGTGCGGACTTAAGAGCAGCAAGCGACACCTAGTGAACATGGGGCGCAACGACTAGTGAATTCCGGCAGAACCCGATGCACCTTGGATTCACGCCTGGACCGTGTAAGTATCATCTGTCCCTATGTGTTTAGGATATGGATTATGTAGAAATGTAGCTTTGATATATAGTTTAACAGTTGGTCCGTACGTTGCTGTACCTTAACCCTCAGTGAAAGAAAAATATATAATATATAAATATATATGGCCAGGATGCCGTTTTTCAGGGTCTAACGCTTCTTTGGCTCTCCGCACAGGCTTGATAGGCAGGCCGGAGAAGAAGCGCTAGATTGTGTGCACCACGGCCGTCACTCTCATGGGTCCTGCCCCAACACCATCCTCCTTGAACTGTCAGTTTTGTGCAGTATGGTATACCTTGCAACTTCAATAAAAGAAGATTAACAACTGAGTCTACTGACGATTGGTGAGTGCGTCCATGTTTTTAATTTATAACAAACTGTGAATGGTAATAAAGTTTATCTAAAGATCCTTGAGCACACAGAATTCGAAGATTTTGTTCCTACAATCCACATGTATATCTAGGGCACTCTTTAGAATTTGTATTTTTTGGTTGACATAAAGTGGTTGTCGTGATACTTCCCCGATATTGTATAAGACTATTGTACACTGCCACCTGTTTCTCCTGATTAGACCCGTGCGGACCCCTGCTTTGTTGTTGAATACTTGGTTTCCAGTTTACTGAGTACAACCTGTACACCCAGGAGGACCTCAGGCTGGAGGATATTCTTGCAGTTCCTTGGAACCTCAACTTTGGTGACTGACCACTTAGTCTAATACTGCACCTTCAGCTCATGAGATACACAGAATATTACTCGGGGTCTCGATGTTCCTACTCCAGACTGCTACTGCAGCCCCCTGTGGGCTCTACGTGCACTGCTCCAGCCTCTTGCTCTTACTGACTATGGACTCCTTCTCCGTCCACTAGTAGTATCGTGGCACACACGAATGCTAACCCCAACAATGGACTCCTTGGGAAGAAAGCTGGGAGGTCTGTCAAGAAAGTAGAGAGCGTGCTTGGTGAAATGTATGTGGAAGAGAGGTCCAAGAGATGAACAACAAATGGGAAATCTTTTGATCAGTGAGCACTGGTAAAATTACGTGCAAAGCCAGTTCTGAGGAATCAGTTGAATTACGGTCAAAAACACGTATTGCTCTGCTGGATTGCATAAGGCCTGATCCCACCTTGTTCCCTCTCCAAAAAGGCCACCATTTAGATTCACCGGCGACCGGGACAATTTAGAGGATTTTTAAACCAGGGCAACTCTCTTATTTGATGCATACAAACCAGATCCAACTGAGACACAGAACAAAGACATCCGGACACAGGTTAGGATCCCGACAATATTCGCTGTTAAGGGGAGGAGAGAGCAGAGTGATCAAGTTATTTATCTATGTACTTATGTTGTACTATGTAAATCTTGTATATACATGAATCACATGTTTGTAAAAATCATATTGCAAATAGGGCATCACTCTTAATGTCACTCGAATATATAACCACCGCGCCACTTTTATTTAGGTACACCATGCTAAGTACGGGTGGACCCCTTTTGCCTTCAGAACTGCACAATTCTTCGTGACATAGATTTAACAAGGTGCTGGAAGCATTCCTCAGAGAGTTGGTCCATATGACATGATGGCATCACAAAGTTGCCGCAGATGGTCGGCCGGCAACATGCATGATGGCGATTCCGGCCACGCCACATCCCACCGATGCTCTTATTGGATTGAGATATGGTGTGACTGTGGGAGGCCATTTGAGCTACCGGAACTT
>CM033651.1:46839678-46896638 GCA_019512145.1 Engystomops pustulosus
ATTGTCATGTTCAAGAAACCAGTCTGAGATGATTCCAGCTTTATGACATGGCGCATTATCCTGCTGAAAGTAGCCATCAGATGTTGGGTACATTGTGGTCATAAAGGGATGGACATGGTCAGCAACAATATTCAGGTAGGCTGTGGCGTTGCAACGATGCTCAATTGGTACCAAGGGCCCAAAGAGTGCCAGGAAAATATTCCCCACACCATGACACCACCACCACCAGCCTGAACCGTTGATACAAGGCAGGATGGATCCATGCTTTCATGTTGTTGACGCCAAATTCTGACCCTACCATCCGAATGCAGCAGCAGAAATCGAGACTCAACAGACCAGGCAACGTTTTTCCAATCTTCTACTGTCCAATTTCGATGAGCTTGTGCAAATTGTAGCCTCAGTTTCCTGTTCTTAGCTGAAAGGAGTGGCACCCGGTGTGGTCTTCTGCTGCTGTAGCCCATCTGCCTCAAAGTTCGACGTACTGTGCGTTCAGAGATGCTCTTCTGCCTACCTTGGTTGTAACGGGTGGCGATTTGAGTCACTGTTGCCTTTCTATCAGCTCGAACCAGTCTGCCCATTCTCCTCTGACCTCTGGCATCAACAAGGCATTTCCGCCCACAGAACTGCCGCTCACTGGATGTTTTTTCTTTTTCGGCCCATTCTCTGTAAACCCTAGAGATGGTTGTGCGTGAAAATCCCAGTAGATCAGCAGTTTCTGAAATACTCAGACCAGCCCTTCTGGCACCAACAACCATGCCACGTTCAAAGGCACTCAAATCACCTTTGTTCCCCATAATGATGCTCGGTTTGAACTGCAGGAGATTGTCTTGACCATGTCTACATGCCTAAATGCACTGAGTTGCCGCCATGTGATTGGCTGATTAGAAATTAAGTGTTAACGAGCAGTTGGACAGGTGTACCTAATAAAGTGGCCGGTGAGTGTATATCTTGCTTGACAATGGCTTCTACTGAAATGTAGTGTTGGGGGAATAAAGTTAACGGCTACTTTTTTTTTTGTGCTCCATTTTATTTTTTCATTTTTGCATATGAAGTTTTAAATCAGTAACATTTTTATGCCCACAATACTGAAACCACATTCTCATTTACTGCTTGTATTAGGTGTTTGTTATTCAAATATTAAATTTGGGGCTTTTTTATCATTGTTTTTTCAGTCTTTTGTTCATTATTCCAATCAGTCTGTTTGACCTTTTTAGATCTGAACAGGGTCTTATGAACATCATCTTCAGTAAATGCGACCTACATATTATTAAGCTTAGCAATATGCCAATATGTCATATTATGATCTAGGACACAACTTGTCATATTAATAGTGATGGTGCTCTTCTGCGATTTCCATCCTGTAATAACAATATGGTTTAAATGAGCATATGGAGAGGGAATTGATCTGAGAGATTTACATAAGGTATTGTGTTATAGTTGGCTGTAGGTTGAGGTAATCAAAACAGACAATGCTAAAAGGTCAGTGGTAATATAAGAGGGAGATAGCAGGCCTCCTGTGCACAGAAGAAGAGAGAGTCTACCACCAGATTTTAGATTATAGAGCTTTTAGCACTACAGTATAGGAGAATACATAAGTTTTAGTACATAATATTACCATTATTGCCCACCCTCTTTAAAAAATGACTCCTTTATCCTGATAAATATTCTGATGCTACATATGGGTTCAAAATATCAGCGTATCTAGTAGTTATATCATCCTTCTCCTTCTTCCTCAAACTCTCTGTACAATGGAATTCATCCCATTTCCCTACATCATGGAGCGCCATCACCATTTAATGGTCTCCACAATATCCTAACTCTTAGAGCTATATTCCCTTGGGGTAACTTTTGGTTTTGTCTTGGCTTTCAAACCATGTAAATTCTCCCTTCTTTTCCTGATTTAATCTCAGATTGTAGAAAAACTGGATGAGCTGCACTGTGATGAATCAGATCTGAACACTTTATAAAGTCAATACAGGCAGTCCCTGGGTTGCGTACAAGACAAGGGTCAGTAGGTTTGTTCTTAAGTTGAATTTGTATGTAATTCGGATCTATATATTTTACAATTGTAGCCCAAGCCAAATTTTTTTGGGTCTTTCTGACAATTGGATTTTTAAAAATGTTGGATTGTTAAAAGAACCAGGATTAACAATAACGCTTCATTACAGACATCTGTGATAACTGTTATAGCTGTTTATTATAGTCTAAAGCTAAAGTACAGTAAATTACCAACATCCACAGGTCAGTTTGTAACTAGGGGTCGTATGTAAGTTGGGTGTTCTTAAGTAGGGGACCACCTTTGCTTCCTTTATTGTTACTTTATTGTAATTTGTTTATATATAACAATAAAGGAAGTATTGGCTTTATAAAGTGTTCAGATCTGATTCATCATAGTGCAGCTCAGACAGGCGTAACTTGAGGGGGTGCAGAGTGTGCGATCGCCAGCAGGTCCAAGAGGCTTAGGGGGCCCATAAGGTGTCACCTTTCAATATGAGAAGACTAGTACTATAAAACATACATTATAGTCAGGGGGGCCTGGCACAGACTTTGCACTGGGGCCCAATAGCTTCAAGTTACGCCACTGAGCTCAGACATCCCATTTTTATACAAACCAAGTTTGCATACCACATCAGCCCCTTGAGGAGACAGACACCAAACCATGTGAACACAGACGTTATACACTAAGCATAATGAGATAAGGTTAGAGCACCATCAACGGGGTCACAGTCGCCCAAATATACCAACCTCTATTGCCACTTTAAAGTCCATTTTGAGCTCTTGTTGCCTTTTTCTTTAGTTTGACATCATAACTTGTACCTTTGATGTTTGCTTCCTCACTCTTCCTTGGATTTCTTATTCTTCCGATAACTACTTCTGATATCTGATAACCTCATTTACCCCAGGACTTATGACCATGGTCCCTGAACAAGGTTCTAGGTATAGCAGCTTAACAAAGGAAACCTTCACGTTTGCATCTTATTTCTATTAGAATTAATCCATTTAAAATATTCAGGTTTGTTTTATGTTACTTTTTGACATGCAACATTGAACTATAGACTTACAAAAGTTTTCTATGATTGCTGAAATTAGAAAACTCCGCTAATCATTTAAAGGTTATGAAAATGCCAGTTTATCACCAGTAAGGCAAGCTGCCTAAAGCAGATAAATTCTGTTAAATGAAAATGGTTGCTAAATTTATCTGTGACATACGCTCAACTTGCATGTGGAATAGATCCAGGCTGCCAAATATAAACTCCTGTAAAGAGTTCATAAAAGACCAGGCTGCAAAATGGTGTGTGTGTGTGTGTATATATTCATTCTAAAGGTGTACTTTACATAGACAGTGCAATTCCTATAGAGTGGTAACACTTGTATTGGATCCCATTGACTTCCCCCTTGGTGGTGGTAACCTCTTCTAAAGGAAAAGGCAAAAGGAGGTTTTGGAAGTGATGTCCGGTGACACAAACAATCATGCTGTTCTGTCATTGGTCGAAAAACTGAACAATGCAATGGTAGCCATTTAATACTTTGTTTAATGTAAGCCAATGAACAAACTAAAAGGGGGTGATTCATCACTGATTCTACGCTAATTTTCAGTGTAAGAATTTGCAATTAAAATAGCGAATGCCATGTGGGTGTAGAGGGGCGTGGTGGCCTGTGGAGGTGACAGGCAGTTTTGTTTGCAGTTTTTACTGAAAACTTCTCCAGGTGGGACCTAGCATATTTTTGCTTAAAGGGGTATTCTCATCTGGGCATTTACATTTAAATAAATTCATTTGCCTTATGTAAACATTTATTCAATTGGATGTTAATAGAGATGAGCGAGTATACTCGTCCGAGCTTGATGCTCGTTCGAGTATTAAGCTACTCGAAACGGCTCGTTGCTCGGACGAGTATTTCCCCTGCTCGAGATCGAGCATTTAATTAAAAAAACACAGTGAAGAACAATGAAGAATAGAATAAAAACAGTGAACACAGTGAACACAGGATCATTTAAGTGAAAAACACAGTGAAGAACACAGTGAAGAATAGATTACAGATGTTCGGCACATCTGCTTACTTGTCGGAAGGGCGCAGAACGGTGCGAACAAAATGTGAAGAACAATATATAGCTCCTGGGCAGCTGCGGAGAGTAAAGGGAAGCAGAAATCTGGGGAGACCGAGGCTGCAGGAAGAGGGGTGTCCTGCTCCCCTGCAACCCTCCCCCAAGACGTGCACCCTGCATGGGCTCGACATGCGGCAGACAGCCCCGCGCCCCGCACCCGCCGCCACTGATGACTGAGCCGCTGCATGTAGCTGAATCTTCCTGCTCGCTGTGTTGTATGTGTCGGACTGGCGCTGACTGTTGGATGTGTACCGGTACCTTGTCATGCCCGGCGGAAGAAGGGGTCCAAGCCGGCAGCAACTGAGCCGATCCGCTTTGCCCTCACTGCAGACTCTGATTGGCGGGACGTGTGGCAATGGCACAGGGTTAAGAAACAGGAATGGCAGCGCTGTTGGCCTCTCCGCCCCTCCGATAACCGCCCTGATCACCCCCGAGCCGGTGCGTCACTGCCGCATCCCTGACCTGCCGCTGGACGGAAGTCTTCTTTTCAAGTTCCTCTACCTTCTGGTGTCGCTTTTCATCCAGTACATAAACATCTATAAGACGGCATCAGGGAGACTTCAGTGGAAGCAGAGGAGCGGATCCCGGGACAGCATATCTCCCGACAAGTAAGCAGATGTGCAGAACATCTGCAATCTATTCTTCACTGTGTTTTTCACTGCGTTTTTCACTTAAATGATCCTGTGTTCACTGTGTTCACTGTTTTTATTCTATTCTTCACATCTGCTAACTTGTCGGGAGATAATATACGCGCGGAACAGTGAAGAATAGATTGCAGATGTTTGCATACATCTGCTAACTTATCAGAAGACATTCTATTTCAATTAAATAACACATTTTATTCCCGAACCATGGTCCCTTTGAAAAATGCTCGAGTCTCCCATTGACTTCAATGGGGCTCGTTATTCGAGACGAGCACTCAAGCATCAGGAAAAGTTTGTCTCGAATAACGAGCACCTGAGCATTTTAGTGCTCGCTCATCTCTAGATGTTAATAAAAAAAATGTTCCTGTGTGAAGATAATTTCTCATAAATGTAGTCATGTTGTCCCTTAGAAACGAGATAGCTTCCTCGGATACGACCACGTCACACTCTGGCAGCGGTGGCCAGACTTATGCTATAGAGTCCTGCCGGACCACCAGGATTCAGCAATCATTACCACAGGGTGGCTGTGGGACATGTAGTAACTCCCAGACATTTTATATACAATAACCTTTTGTTTCTTTGTGCAATCACTCCAGCAGAGGTGGCCGTATCCGAGGAAGCTATCTCTAAGGGACCATATGACTACATTTATGGGAAATTATCTTCACACAGGAACAATTTTTTTTAATAACATCTAATTGAAGAAATGTTTATATATGGCAGATTAATGAAACTGAATGTGAATGCCCAGACGAGAATACCCCTTTAATGGCTGCGCCGCCCACTGGACACATCAAGAGGTATACGACATGCCAAAGGGGAGAGTGGCTGCTTTCATACATATGATATATCTCCTTCGATGTGTATGTTAATTTGCATTTTTCATCTGCACGAAAAACTAATTCAAATGCAATCCATGATTTACCTGCTTACAACAGCAGCAATGGAAACCTCCATAAAATTGACACCTTACACAAGTCCAAAGTACCAAAAAGTTGGTACTAATAATTTTCATTATTTTAAAACATAAACATAAAACCTTTAAAAATTTGCTATTTATGTGATCATACCCAAATTGGGTGGCAATTTTTTTTTTTTACAGCTTCCCAC
Source organism: Engystomops pustulosus (assembly GCA_019512145.1). NCBI lineage: Eukaryota > Metazoa > Chordata > Amphibia > Anura > Leptodactylidae > Engystomops > Engystomops pustulosus. Next base: position 46,845,538 of record CM033651.1, read on the forward strand.
TATATGGAGTGGAATATAAACCCCTTTATTAACTAATACTTAATTATTCCATCCTGGTGCTGTAGGGGGTGTATAGAGGGAGCTCACAGGTTGAGTCCTCTCCATACAGAGCGGGTGTCAGATATATAATACAGCTGACCTGCCTGTTACTACCTTTAACATGTCAAAAGTGCCGCAGTCGAACCCGACCATGGCACCTAACAATGCTGCCGATAGATAGCCGATCACCTACCGCCCACTCTTGACGTCATCGGCGGGTGGCAATTGGTTGTCATTGCTTGCCATGTATAATGATCTCCAATAGCCTTTGAATGACAGACTATTACAGATTATCAGTAGTATTGCAGCATATAGTATTAGCGATCAGACCATGCAGGCTTTAAATTCCCTAAAGGATGTGAAATAATAGTTAAAATATAAAAAAAAAAATTTATATGAAAAAAGTTGAAATCGCACTCCTATCCTTAGAGCACATATAAAGATAAACAGTAAAAAATTATGAACATGTTTGGTATTTCCGCATCCCAAAATGCCGGTTGAACAAACTCAAAGAGGGTGATTGATCACTGATTCTAAGCTTATTTTCAGTGTAAATTGCAGTGTAAATTGCAAATCCCACTGGACACATCAAGAGGTATACGACACGCCAAAGGGGAGAGTGGCTGCTTTCATACATATGATATATCTCCTTCAATGTGTATGTTAATTTGCATTTTTCATCTGCACGAAAAACTAATTCAAATGCAATCCATTATTTACCTACCCACAACAGTAGCAATGGACACCTCCTTAAAATTGACACCTTACAATGTACACAAGAGGCTAACTTTATTTGTTATTTGCCTTCTCAATCTGACCCTGCCCACAACATGTTGCAGTACTAGTTCTAGCTCATAGAGAAGAGTGCTGATTGTTTATTGAGAAAAAAAAGACAACCTATAAACTTTGTCTATAGACCACTTTCGTGGGTACATATGACACACTGTGCATAGTCAAGTGGTGGTCTCTTTTGGACTTTTTATTATTCTGTTGCATTTTTTCAGTGTTAAACTAACGATTTATCAAAACTAACAGTTTGTTCCCAATCATTGACGTTTAAATATTACAATCTGTAAAAACTCATGTATCATGCAAGTATAAAAATGTTTGTTGTAATCAACGGCAGCTCTTTAATTGTACACACCAAAGCTGGTAGAGATGACAAATGGAAAATGTTATTAATACAGTAATTATCATACATCCTTATATTAAAAATGATTTCCACGTGCAACTACAAGCTTACTCAAGCATGATCATCAATCAGAGACCTTTAAAAGGCAATAGATCTACCTGTGTGATGGGACTCCTCAAATAAGTCAAAGTGATCTTTTGTTCCTACTTATAAGACTTTCATTGCATTTTGAAGCATCTTCTTTTTGGGTGCCGCAAGAAAAATAGATATATTATACACGACTTTAATAAAAATATATATTTTGGAGGACTGTAAAATGGATTTTGTAAAACCAATAAAAGTTGTAGTCTGTTGCAATGAGTTTTGCAATTTTAGGCATAATAATAATAAAAGCACACATCAGCGTTTCCTCCTGAAATTATATACCTAAGCCACGAAAAGTTCAAGCAGTGCATATCTAGATTTGATTTGAGTTGTGAAGTATAACTCAAATAACTTTTCATCAGTTCTGTATTTTGTTGTACTATGTCTGAAGAGACAAATCACGTTATTTAAATGAAATAATATTTTTAAAATTCTAGATTTTTTATAGCTGTTCTGTAAGCGCATATTCTATTCACCAATAGAGCAAGAAAGTTGACAGTATTTCCAGAATTTTCATTCAGCTGAGATTCAACAGAGATAGTCACCATTTCACTATAAAATAACTGAAGCTGAGGAAATATCATTCACAGATTTGAACTTTTTTTTTACCCAATCTGACAGGATAGATACATATAGAATGAGGTAAAAAAGTAAATTGGAACACTTGTCATTTTTCCATCCAGTTTGATTCTGCTTCTTCCAAGCCCTTCAGTGATTTTTTTTCTGCAACCACACTTGATATTGATTTGTATATGTTTAACCCCTTATCTCTGCGCCTATTTTCCACATCAATGTCCAGTCTATTGTTAATTTTCTTATCATTAGTACTGTCTACAAGCTATAATCTTTTTATTTTCACCATAGCTGTATGAGGTCTTGTGTTTTGGGACAAAATGAAATTTTTAATAGCGCAATTGTGGGTTTCATATGTCCTACGGTTGAACTCTTTCTGTCCAGTATGTTTTAAAAAGAATGCAATTCTGAAATTGTTTTTTCTTATAAAAATGTTCTGCCTTTTATTGTGGAACCTAAGTAACATAAAAACTTTTTCTCTGGCAATACCAAATTTATAGATACCGTATATACTCGAGCATAAGCCGACCCGAGTATAAGCAGAGACCCCCAATTTTATCACCAAAAACTGGGAGAACCTATTGACTCAAGTATAAGCCGAGGGTGGGAAATGCATTAATCACAGACCCCCCCCCCCAATATATTGCAAGCCTGCCCCCAGTAGTATACAGCCAGCCAAGCCTGCCCCCAGTAATATACAGCCAGCCCAGCCTGCCCCCAGTATATAGAGCCAGCCCAGCCTGCCCCCTTATGTATACAGCAAGCCCAACAGTAAAAAAACAAAAAACAAAAACTTGTATACTCACCCTCCAGTGGCCCCGATATCCGCGCTGCTCCCCCGATGTCCGCGCGGGTCCTTGTTATAGCATGGTTGTAATTCATAAAGTGCCGGTGAGTGTATGTAAATAATTTTTAAAAAAGTCAAAATAAAGCATATGAAGAAATTGTTTCGGAGTGGTTCTCGTGATTATGAATCTACAGTCTTGGGTTATCTTTGCAATTGGTGGATTGCAATAGGAGAGGTGCATCTGAAAATTTTTTTTTCTGTGATTTGTTTTTGTTTTAAAGAGATGACCATTTCATGCTCACCCGTAGGTAGGACAATAAGCAATAGGGAATCCTTTTGATTAGGTATTGTTTGTATTCATTTGAAATGATGCAAACGTAACATGCTTTCCACTTATTTTCGAATGCGTGTAAGAGTATTTTTTTTTAAATCCCATGAAAAATGTTAATTGGATTTTGTGTCAAAAGAAAAAAATATGCTAAAACTTTTTATGTACGGCACACCTAAATTCAGGCCTTATTAAGTGCGATGAATTATTAGATGAATTGTATCTGAAAGGCAGAGATACGGGTGAATAATGTGTGTGTGAGCAAGATTAACTGCAGAAAATTCAAGATATAAATTCCCGATGATGATTTAAAAGAGCTCCTGCCATCTCCTATGAAACCCCCTCCTCTCGTTACTACAGGGACCGTAGTGAAAGAATGGGTTTCCCTGCAGAAGTGCATAAACAATTATACACTGATATTAACAATGAAAAGAAATCACTGGTGTTAATAACCGCACAAGTTTGCAAAAAGATGAATTTCAGAGAATATAATTTCTTATTAGCCTCTTATATGTTTCTCTCTCAACAACTCTGGTTTATGAACAATAATGGATTTCCCACTTCCATTAATTGAAATTCTATTAATTACTGTACATCACATTATGCTTGATACTAAGAGGTTATTTCCTGTCTCTAACAATCCGGATACTTATGTGATAACTTTGGTTATTGTATCTTCTCCACGTCACTTGGGAATGAATAATTGCTGGATGTCAATAGTGCAGGACTGGGGGTTTGAACAAAAACTTAAGTACTGTATATTGGCAATACACATAGAGGTTTGATTCTCTTTCACAGCTCTTAATGATGTACAAATGCAGTATATTATGCATAAATGACAAGAGGATATTTCCGAGCCATGTCTACCTCCCGCTCTCCAGCACAGTCTACTTTATGATGTTTACTAGCTAATAGAAGAGCCCCATTTATGACATATCATCTTTTATTATGGAACGGGTGGAAAGAAGGTGAATATGTACAAAATATTTTTTACCTTTTCACTTAATAATATTCCAGAAATATGAATGTCTGATTCAAAACCCCATAATACAACAAAAAAATTGTTATTATCACAAAACAGAGCTGAAATAGATTGTTTTTAATGATTACAAAATTTTATGGGGTTTCTAAAATAGGGGAGTTATCCCCTGATCAGTGGTAGCGAACCTTATGGCACGGGTGCCAGAGGTGGGCACCGAGCCTTCTATATAGCACCCTTGCCTCACCCAGGAGGGTTACGCCAGACAGACACAAGGCCTCTTGCAGTCCCCAGGAAGCCCAAGACCCTGGAAGGAAGCTACAATGATAATCCAAACGTCTTTTACAACCTTTCTACTGTATTGGTGTCCTCAGGTGCCTATTCAATTTAAACCTGTGACAGAGCTGGGAGTAAATAGTACTGTTTAAATTGTTATCGCATGGCACTTGCGAAAAATATGTGGGTTTTGGATGTAGTTTGGGCACTTGGTGTTAAAAGGTTTGCCATCACTGCCCTAGATGGCCGCCATCTCAAATTACATCTCCATGATCCCATGGCATGTGCACACAACATTTTTCTGCTAAGGAAAAAAATTTACACAATAATTACTTATTAGCTATATTATAGTGACCCATTTGGATGATTATGCTTATTTCCTGGAAGACCCCTTTAATTTAGAAAAACATTTTTTACTTCTGACACATATTAAATTTTATACTGCTAAAAATATAAATAAAACAATCACTTTGAACCCTTTTTGCTGTTAAATCACTGTACGAGGAACATATGCTTATATGTACGAGTACATGGACAATGTTAACCTGGTGTATCAATAATCCAACCAACAAAAAGAAAATATATTAATCTTAAATTACACGGCACAGAATCATATATATGACAATGTATAATAGTATTATTTTATTTATACTTGATATATCTACAGAAATTATCCACCTATATATATGACACATTACATGATTCACTCTTAATAATCTATGGTTATCAATACTGTATTGTACGAACCAGCAGCCTCTGGTACAAACGTGGATCTCTTGCTCCGAGATCTGATTCGGAGACCCGCTTTGGACAGTGACATCACCACGCATGCAACTCAGTCATGGATCCAATGCCAGTAAGCACCGCTGAAGAGGCCGGAGACCGGGGGAAATAGAGAATAGGAGGCTCTGATCTCAAATACCGCCAGTCCTGGGTTACATACAAGATAGGTTTTGTAGGTTTGTTCTAAGTTGAATTTGTATGCAAGTCGGAACTGTATACTGGTATCATTGAACCCCAGCCAATTTTTTTTTTTGGGGGGGGGATTGGATTTTAAAAAATGTGGATTATCTTAAGAACCAGGATTAACAATAAGCTTAATTGCAGACATATTTGATAACTGTTATAGAGGTCCGTTTGTAACTAGGGGTTGTCTGTATGATGAAATCTTTCCCTATAATATACCTATTGTACATTGTATTGAACAATACCATATTACATATATATAACGATCATAATAGACCTATGGCAAGACAATAATGAAATCTTTAGGGTTGGTAAGTATTCACTACATTTACAAGGGCCCTGTATATATACAAATATCTGCATTTGCTGCATAAATTTGGATACTGGATGTTACATATAAAAAATGGATTTTACTTGTATAAATTTAATATAGTTTTATGTTATCAATTTTGCCTTTACACCTGGGAAAGACTTGAAACATTCTACCGTACGTAACAAAGGGGAAGTAGTAATGTTACACAACCAAGCTCAAAATCAGAATCAAATTGCTGCTTTACATTCTGTAAGCCTCATCGCAAATTACCAGGCCAATCACTAATAAGAGCAAACATATCCATTAAAAAAGCCCACATATTGTCATTGAAGATTAATAGTGGAGAGAATCAGATTTCATGCTGTTTTTGCTTCGTGTATCTTATGCTTAATTGAAAAGTTTAATCGCACTATAAATGAAAGCAGTGAAGCAAAGTACTGACGATAATGGCCGCTTCACTGTCACTGTGACATGCCCAGCCCAAGGATTTTATATAGACCTGTGTGACCTCCTATTGTTATGGTGAGGAATTGGCTGTTCTCGAAAAGTGCATAGAAATGAATATAGGGAGACAAGCTCATTGCTCAACAACATCTCCATTGCAACCTTGTGTGAATGTGATCTCAACCATCGAACCACCTCGAGGTCCTTCCTGGAGATCGCTGAAGCTTACATCTACCAACCAAAATAGAGCGTCTGTATTAAACCCTTGGTTCCTCAATGTCCAGGTTCAAATTTTGCAGTTCGTTATGCTCTTCTTTTGGAATTGCTTACATAGCATACCAGTTTTTACTTCTATTTCTATTTTTATTATATTGCATGTGGGACTTGATAGAATAATTTATTAATTAGTTTTTTCTTCAGGAATTAGCAGACAAATCATATAACTTTTTTCGGTCACTTTGCCATTAAAGTACGTAAACTTAATAACCTTTACCAAAATATGGTAGAATATTATACGGCATCAATCAGTTCATCCCTCAGATGAAGTTCTGTACAACTGCAGGTCCTTCTCCTTTCGGCCTTCAGTTGACAGACTGTAGGGGGCACACTTCAAACATTAATTGTGTTTCTAGATGTCACTGAACCCAGAGATATCCCCCATTAAATTCGGGAATGGAGAGCTACATATAACATTTTACTACACCTTTAAGGCCTCTTGCACATTATTGTGCCAGGTTGTCAGATATACAGTACAGACCAAAGGTTTTGACACCTTTCTCGTTCAAACATTTTCCGTATTTTCAGGACTGTAAAAATTGAAAATTCCCACTGAAAGCTTTAAAACTATGAACTAACACATGTGGAAATATATACTTAAAAAGTATGAAAACAACTGAAAATATGTCATATAGTCTAGGTTCCTCAGAGTAGCCACCTTTTGCTTTGATTAATGCTTTGCACACTCTTGGCATTCTCGTTGATGAGACTATTAAGGCGAACCGGAGTATAAGGCAACACCTGATTATAAGGATGAATGACCATAGGGCAAAACTTGTGCACAGTTCAAGCGCTGTTGTCTGTAAGTATGGTTCATATATAAGTGCGCACTGGACTATAAGGCGCACCTTTGATTATGAGAAAATCAAGATTTTTAATTGCGCCTTATAGTCCGAAAAATTCGGTAGGCACAGAGGTGCCTGTCAGGTTTAATAAGTGGGATTTCCTGCCTATACATGGGGTCAGACCATCAGTGGTTGTGCAAAGTCAGGTGGAGATACACAGCTGATAGTCCTACTGAAAAGACTGTTAAAATTTGTATTATGGCTAGAAAAAAAGAGCTAAGAAAAAACAATGGCCATCCATTACTTTAGGAATTAGGGATTCAGTCCGAAAAAATGGGGAAAACTTTGAAAGTGTCCTCAAGTTCATTTGAAAACCCATCAGCGTTACAAAGAACTGCTCACATAAGGACAAGGCCCCAGGAAAGGAAGACAAGAGTCCCTCTGTCTGCAGAGATACGTTATTTGAGTCACCCAGCCTCAGAAATCGTAGTTAGGTTACAGCACTCAGATAGAAGCCAGGTCAATGTCACACAGAGTTCGAGCAGCGGACACATCGATAAAGTATAACAACTGTTAAGAGAGACTGTGTGCCAGCAGCCTACTGGTAAAATAGATTCTAGTAAACCACTGCGTAAGAACAGGCACAAGCGAAGAGACTTGTTTGGTTGATGAGCCCAAATTTGAGATCTTTGGTTCAACCCACCATGTCTTTTGTGAGACTAAGAAAAGGTGAACAAATGTAATCTACATTGCCTGGATCCCACCCCTCTTGATTGTGACATGCTGGGAATTATTCAAAATTGAAGGTATAATAAACCATCATGGTTACCAAGCATCCTTGTGTCTCCTAGTGTCTACCTTTATGGAGACAACTGCCAACATCATGTTTTGGAAAATGAAATAAAAATGTGATTGGAGGAAGCATCTAGAGAGTATACATGAAAATCAGGTTCAATCAAAAACTTTTACTGTAGAAAGATAACTCAGTCAGTAGGTCTCACTCGCAGTTGTTGCTTAGAAAGTCAACAAATTCACAATAAAGTCTATTAATACAGTACAATTACAATAACATTTAGAACAATCAATTTATTCACCAGTAAAACCTTTAATTATATCAAACATCTGATGGAAGTATTTTGTGGTGCATTTCAGACGAGAAACCCTGCAAGTGCAATGCTATCAATTTTAGGATATATGAGGCCACCCAAGCCAGCACAAGAAGATGTAAAAATAATTCTGTGTATTCAGGGCTGGAATCACTACGCTTCTGGCTGAATTTACAAAGATATTTTAAATAATTGTGGCTAATTTTTTTTTACCATTCATGTTGGCAAATGGAATACATGAACAGGAATGTATTTAGGGACCTAAATACTTTTCAGGTTGAGCATATATTTTTTGCTAATAGTTTACTCTTATCATTGCTGACTGGAGTTTATCATATTGTGGATCAAGGAAGATGTGGCTTGCTTTTCCTATAGATCAGATTAAGTCACTGCATGATCCTAATGCCTCTTCTATCATTGTGCTGTAAGAGAACAGATAGGGTTAGACATCCACTTTTAATAATATCCTCAAGTAAAAAAAACAAGTGTCCTATTTCTAAGGCCAATCATGTAGCTAGAACAAAAGTGGAAAAAGAGAAAAAAACACTGATTTTATTCTGCTATTAATTTCTATTATCGCAATTAGGGCACAATAATTCTAATTTAGTGTCTTTACACAAGAGCCTCATACAGGATACAGGTGGTACTTCTGTTTTCAATGCAATATACATAAACTATATATATTACAGAACAGTACAGATAATAAAAATAAAAAGTGTGTATGATCAGAATTGGACACCAGTATTTTGTTTGAATAACACCTTTAAAAGGCAAAGATATATTTTTAAGTTTTACTATTCCAGCAAGGCACGTAGTCAACGTAGTCATCACGATACTAAGTACGCCCTGTATTTTCACAACCGGGGGTGAGTTGGGGGCATCAAATGTTTTTATGTAGCAACTACATTCAACATACCAAGGAAGGACTTGGACTGTAGTAGTTTTCTAGATATAAATTTAAATAGACTGCACCAGACGAGTTGAAAAAACCCCCCTCACAGGGAAGTGTGCAATGGTAATACCATGAAGAAAATCGTTTAATCCCTCTTCTGTGAAGAAAACCATACCTCATCTTTTATACCAACATATTATGCCACATTAAAATAGATAAAGTTTGATGTTGTATCATAAATGTTACGAGATCTATCTAAATATCACTGGGTGTGTACCATAAAACCTCTTTTACACTATCTAAAACCAACATAAATGGCAAATAGTTTGGTATGGAGTACAACAGCAAAATAATTAACCCCTTCCAACATTTGACGTAATAGTACTGCATGAAGGGAGGTGCAGTATTATTTTGGCAGTCTATATTACATCTGCTTCAGGCAGTACGGAGCCAGTACAGAAGCAGCGGGTGCCATCTGTTTCCTCTGATGCGTGGTATTAACCTCTTACCGGGGGGGGGGGGCGATCCTCCGCTGGCACCCTGGTCTGCGAGGCTTCTCCGGGAGTTGGATTAATTAAAATTAATTTTAAATAAAAAAAAGGGCTGCTGTTAAGATGTAAAACAGCATCCGCAATCTTCTCTAGGTGGTCCACTCTGGAGAAATGTACGGCAATGGGAGATTGCCCTCCTGTTTTTAATATCAGATTGGTGTGAGTACATGCGCTGATGAAGTCACTTGCCTGTTTCCCCACATAAAGGCCTGCGTTGGGATATGTTCACACCAAAATCAGTTATACCACATTGTATCCCCTTGATCTTTGGGAGGAAACAGGCCAAAGAACTTCATCAGAGCATTGCACCAATCCAATATTAAAAACAGAAGAAAGTTCCCCAGTAGCCGCCACATTTCTCCAGAGAGGACCACACCATAGAAGATTTGCAGATTAGTGGTATTAAACATTTCAAACACAATAAAATATGGAGATATAAATTAATGCAAGATGAAACATTACAAGTGGTCTTAATATTCATGCTGCTTCATGACCCTTATCTTGACCTGGAGGCCATGGCTCGTGCTCTCTTGCCAAGCCTCACAGGTTTTTTGTCTCTAAACAATTCCTGTTGTAAATAAGATGCTGTGATATATCATTCTGTTGTTCAAAGTTGTTTAACCCCTTACTGGACGCAGCCCATTTTGTAGCTTAAGGCTCCAGCCCGATTTTTTGGATTCGGGACTTGCTCGCTTTATTATGGTTATAACTTTTGAACAAGTTACTATCAAAACGATTCTGAGAGTTTTTTCCCCCACTGTTGTACTTCATTTAGTGGTAAATTTTTGGCAGATAAGTTTTGCGTTTATTTACAAAAAAAATATGATAATTTTTTGAAAAATTGCCATTTTCGAAATTCTAATCATGCGTTTTCAGGGCAGATAGATTACCACCTAAATAAGTTGCTGAATAACATTTCCCATTTGTCTACTTTACATTTCATAATTTTTGAAATGTGGATATATTATTTTGATGTCACGCGCGTACAATAGAATATCGTTTTCGGATTTTCAGAATGACTATTTTGGGGGAAATACAGTTTTGAATGAAATTTTACATATTTAGCATCAAAAAACCCCTATTAACCAACCCATTTTCAAATCTTGCACCCCTCAAGCTATCAAAAAACAGCTTTTACGAAGATTGTAACCCCTTGAGATCTTCATAGTAATGAATCAAAATGGAGGTGAAATTTAGAATGGTCATATGTTCCTGATACGTTCATTTAGCACTAAAATTTACACATTTAATTAAAATATAAAAAGAGAGAAAACCCACCATACAATTTGTTCTGCAATTTATCCTGAGTACAAGACCCCACACATGTGACCGTTACTTGTGTTTATGGGGGCACAGCGAGGTGCAGAAGGAAGGAGGGCGCTGCGCTGCCAGGATTTTAGTTTCTCATTGGCCCCTTTGAAGGCTATAAAATTTTGCTTTTTCGTTTTGGGCCATGTGATGGCATTTTTTTTGCGGGATGAGATGCTTTCTCCATTGTTACCAGTTGGGGTTTGGATCACTATTGTTGAAAATTTAGGACTTTTTTTGAGGCAGGAGTAGAAAAGAGCATCAATTCTGTACTGATTTTTTACTTTTTTTTGGTGTTCACTGTATAGACTAACAATCATGTTATCTTTATTCTATGGTGTGATACGATTACGGGATAACCAGACATGAATATATTTTCTTACGTTTTACTAAATTTGTCAACAAAACCCTAAGGTGGGGGAAAATCTATCTTCATTTGTATTGCCGTCCTTCAAAGTGGCATAACATTGTTACTTTTTTGGCTCGGAGTGGTTGATGGCTTATTTTTTGCGGGGGACATGTTGTACTTTGCACCAGTATCATGTCTGAGTAATAGGTTTTTGATCGCATTTTATAGCATGTTTTTGTGGGATTGAAATGGTAAAAATCATAATTTTTGGAGGGTTATAACAGTTTTTTTTTTACGGTTTTTATCGTGGGGTTCAATAATGATTTACTTTTATTCTACGGGTTGTTACGGACGCGGTGCTTGGTGATACTCTATATGTGGGGTTTGTGTTTGATTAGACTTTTTTGAGTTATATGTCTCTTATATGTTTTGGGAGTTTAGTTTGGGGCATTTTTTAGTGATTTTGATCTATTTTTTTATTGAATAAACTTTTTTTTTTACTTTTCACTTTTTATAACCATGGACATGAGCAAGCAATCTTCTGATTGCTTCTTATGATAATATTCTGCAAACTGATGTATTGCAGAGTATTATCAGTGTCAGCCTATACACTTGCATAGGCTGGCACTGTGCCAGTAAGATGACGTCACAGACGCCCATCTACCGGCAATTCTTTGCAAGTAACTCTGGGTCCAGATCGGACCCCAGAGGTTGGCTATAGCAACGATCGGCGCCCCCCGAAACGGTTTGGGGGGGGCCGATCGTGGGGGAAAGACCCCCCAGATGCAGGTTGATGCCGAGGTCGCGCTGACCGACGGCATTAACGGGTTAAGCACCCGCGACGGAGACAACTCCGATCGCGGGTGTTACACTGGGTGCCGGCTATTAGTTACAGCCGGCACCCGTGTTCCCGATGCCGGTTCGGCTCTGATCCAGGGCCGAGCCGGCATAGGCGCCGTGGCGGATATATCGCCACTGAGCGTAAGTTCACTTGCGCTCCGTGGCGGATATATCCGCCCGGAGCGTGAAGGGGTTAATATCCTTTGATGATCACTGTTGCAGTGTGCAAAACATGCTGTGGTGAATTGTCTATTATGTATAACATCTGTCTGATGAAGAGACCCTGAATTCTCGGAAGCTCACCTCAAAAAGTATACTAAGCCTCAAAAAAGGTTCGTCTATTTGTTATTCTTCTTTTGCATAATATATACAGGTATGTATCATAGCCATATTTTTCTAAACCTGTCTAATAGTTTTAGGGATCATGCTTACTTGATCATTCTGTGTGTTGCTAGCCCCTTGGAAGAGGTCAGTGAGGAGCAGTTTAACCCCCCCCCCCACACACACACACACAGGGAAACTGCTCCAGGTCATGCATTTAAATTAAAACAAAAACTCCATGTCCTTCATATTTCCCATCACTTCCCCCATTAGGACGCTATACTTGTTTTGCCTCACTCCTCGTGGCCACTCCCAGGGAACCAGGGACACAGCTTGCATACAGAAAAGTAAACTTTTATCTTACTTAATCTTTTTATCAGAAAAAACAGTTTACTTTCAAAAACTCTTTGGGCTATGTGTTACACTAGTTTATATGGGACCATTGGGGGAGCCAAATTCCCCCAGGCTAATAAACTAATAGTTTTCATCCCATACACACAATACACCTTTAAAACAATAAAGGGAAAACAATTATCAAATTTAAATTTTTAAATCATCCATCACACAATTAAATGTTATCAAAAATCTTTATGAAATGTGAATAAAAACTACATTTCAAATATAAGCCTTTACACAGCCAAACAACATTAACAAAAGAAATTCAAACATTAAAGCGAAAGCGATTATGAAAAAGGTTATTCGTGTATAAAAATATGTTGAAAATCCTCAACTCGGCTTATACACGAGTCAATAGCGAACCCAGCACTTAAAATTTTTAATAATTATAATTAAAAAATTAAAAATTAAAAAATATATATCACCCTCCGGTGGCCCCGTATTCTGCGCGGGTTCTCTTCTGTCTTCTTCTTCTTATGTCTCCGCAGGCGCCACCATTGTTTTTCCCAGGCCGCCAGTGGAGCATAGTATGAGCGCCACGCTGCGACGTCATACTATCGGCGGCGGGGAAAGGAAAGGGCGGCCGCCCGCGGAAAGACAGAAGAAGACAGAAGATAGAAGACAGAAGCACCTCCCGACATGCAGTACTATTACGTCCAATGTCGGGAAGGGGTTTTAAAGGTGTATTGTTGTATGGGATGAAAACTATTAGTTTATTAGCCTGGGGTGGAATTTGGCTCCCCAATGTTCCCATAGAAACTAGTGTACACATAGCCAAAGAGTTTTGAAAGTAAAACTGGATTTTTCTGACAAAAAAGATAAGTAAGATAAGATAAGTTTACTTTTCTGTATGCAGAGCTGTGTCCCTGGTTCCCTGGGAGTGGCCAGCGAGGAGTGAGGCAAACAAGTATAGCGTCCTAATGGGGGAAGTGATGGGGAAATATGAAGGACATGGGAGTTTTTTTTTTATTTAAATGCATGACTGAGCAGTTTCCCTGTGTGTGTGTGTGTGTGGGGGGGGGTTAAACTGCTCCTCACTGACCTCTTCCAAGGGGCTAGCAACACACAAGAATGATCAAGTAAGCATGATCCCTAAAACTATTAGACAGGTTTAGAAAAATATGGCTATGATACATACCTGTATATATTATTGCAAAAGAAGAATAACAAAATCAGACGATATCTTTTTGAGGCTTAGTATACTTGAAGGTGAGCTTCCGAGAATTCAGGGTCTCTTCATCAGACATGATGTTATACATAAAAGACAATTCACAGCATGTTTTGCACACTGCACAGTGATCATCAAAGGATATTAAAACAACTTTTGAACAACAGAATGATATATACACAGACATCTTATTTACAACAGAATGGTTGTAGAGACAAAAAACCTGTGAGGCTTGGCAAGAGAGCACGAGCCCTGGCCTCCAGGTCAGAGATAAGGGGTCATGAAGCCAGCATGAATATTAAGACCACTTTGTAATGTCTTCAATCTTTGCATTAATTTATACTCCCCATATTTTCTGTGTTTTGAAATGTTAAAACCGTAATCTGCAAATCTTCTATGGTGTGGTCCTCTCTGGAGAAATGTGCCGCTACTGGGAGAACTTTCCTTCTGTTTTTAATATTGGATTGGTGCAATGCTCTGATGAAGTCTTTGGCCTGTTTCCCCAAAGATCAAGGGGACTTACAATGTGGTATAACTGATTTTGTGTGAACAGTATCCCAACGCAGGCCTTTATGTTGGGGAAACAGGCAAGTGACTTCATCAGCGCATGTACTTACACCAATCTGATATTAAAAACAGGAGGGCAATCTCCCATTGGCCGCACATTTCTCCAGAGTGGACCACACTAGAGAAGATTTGCGGATGACTGTTTTTACATCTTAACAAGCAGCCCCTTTTTTTTATTTTAAATATTATAAATATTATTTTAATTTTTAATTCCCAACTCCCGGAAGAAGCCTCGCAGACCCAGGGGTGCCAGCGGAGGATCGCCCCCCCCCCCCCCCCCCCCGGTAAGAGGTTAATACCCGCGATCAGAGGAAACAGATGGCACCCGCTGCTTCTGGTACTGGCTCCGTACTGCCTGAAGCATGATGTAATAATACTGCAAAATAATACTGCACCTCCCGTCATGCAGTACTATTACGTCAAATGTTGGGAAGGGGTTAATTATCTTTGCTGTTGCTACCATACCAAACTATTTTCCATTTATGTTGGTTTTTAAGATAGTGGTAAAAGAGGTTTTATGGTACACACCCAGTGACTATTTAGATATATATCGTAAACATTTAGATACAACATCAAACTTTATCTATTTTAATGTGGTCATTAATATGTTGGTATAAAAGAATGAGGTATGGTTTTCTTCACAGAAGAGGGATTAAACGATTTTCTTTCATGGTATTACCATTGCACACTTCCCTGTGAGGGGGGTTTTCAACTCGTCTGGTGCAGTCTATTTAAATTTATAATCTAGAAAACTACTACAGTCCAAGTCCTTCCTTGGTTATGTTGAATGTAGTTGCTACATAAAAAATTTGATGCCCCCAACCTCACCCCCGGGTTGTGAAAATACAGGGCGTACTTTAGTATCGTTGGATTGACTACGTTGACTACAGTGCCTTGCTGGAATAGTAAAAGCTTAAAAATATATCTTTGCCTTTATAAGGTGTTATTTCAAACAAAATACTGGTGTCCAATTCTGATCATACACACTTTTTATTTTTATTATCTGTACTGTTCTGTAATATATATAAGTTGTTATGATATTGCATTGAAAACAGAAGTACCACACTGTATCCTGTATGAGGCTCTTGTGTAAAGACACTCAAAATTAGAATTTATTGTGCCCTAATTGCGAAATAGAAATTAATAGCAATATAAATCAGTGTTTTTTTCTTCTTCCACTTTTCTAGCTACATGATTGGCCTTAGAAATAGACACTTGTTTTTTTTACTTGAGGATATTATTAAAATGGATGTCTAACCACTATCTGTTCTCTTACAGCACAATGATAGAAGAGGCATTAGGATCATGCAGTGACTTAAACTGATCTATAGGAAAAGCAAGCCACATCTTCCTTGATCCGACAATATGATAAACTCCAGTCAGCAATGAGTAAGTAAACTATTTAGCAAAAAAATATAATGCTCAACCTGAAAAGTATTCTAGTGTCCCAAATACATTCCTGTATCATGTATTCCAATTTGCCAACATGAATGGTAAAAAAAAACTTAGCACAATTATTTTAAAATATCTTTGTAAATTCAGAAGGCAGTGTTTCCAGCCCTGAATACACAGACATTCCCATGATGTATGTCTTGATATAATCTAAAGGTTGTACTGGTGAATAAATTGAATTGTGCCCTAATTGCGTAATAGAAATTAATAGCAATATAAATCAGTGTTTTTTTCTTTTTCCACTTTTCTAGCTACATGATTGGCCTTAGAAATAGACACTTGGTTTTTTTTACTTGAGGATATTATTAAAGTGGATGTCTAACCACTATCTGTTCTCTTACAGCACAATGATAGAAGAGGCATTAGGATCATGCAGTGACTTAATCTGATCTATAGGAAAAGCAAGCCACATCTTCCTTGATCCGACAATATGATAAACTCCAGTCAGCAATGAGTAAGTAAACTATTTAGCAAAAAAATATAATGCTCAAAAAAAAAAAAAAAAAAAGTCCTAAATACATTCCTGTATCATGTATTCCATTTTGCCAACATGAATGGTAAAAAAAAAACTTAGCACAATTATTTTAAAATATCTTTGTAAATTCAGCCAGAAGGTAGTGATTCCAGCCCTGAATACACAGAAATTATTTTTACATCTTTCTTGTGCTCTGGACTCTGGGGTGGCCTCATAATATTCTAAAATTGATAGCATTGCACTTGCAGGGTTTCTCGTCTAGAGAATTGCACCACAAAATAAACATTACCATACAGATGTTTGTACTAATATAAAGGTTGTACTGGTGAATAAATTGATTGTTCTAAATGTATTGTAATTGTACTGTATTAATAGACTTTATTGTGAATTTGTTGACTTTCTCAGCAACAACTGCGAGTGAGACTAACTGGACTGAGTTATCTTTCTACAGTAAAAGTTTTGATTGAACCTGATTTTCATGTATACTCTCTAGATGCTTCCTCTAATCACATTTTTATTTCATTTTCTAAAAACAATGATGTTGCAGCTGTCTCCATAAAGGTAGACACTAGGTGACACAAGATGCTTTGGTAACCATGATGG
This sequence comes from Engystomops pustulosus, assembly GCA_019512145.1. Lineage (NCBI taxonomy): Eukaryota > Metazoa > Chordata > Amphibia > Anura > Leptodactylidae > Engystomops > Engystomops pustulosus. Next base: position 46,862,608 of record CM033651.1, read on the forward strand.
TTTATTATACCTTCAATTTTTAATTAATCCCCAGCAGTGTCATGATCAAAGAGTGGGATCCAGGCATGTAGATTACATTTGTTCACCTTTTCTGAGTCTCACAAAGACATGGTGGTTGGAACCAAAGATCTCAAATTTGGGCTCATCAGACCCAAACAAGTCTTTTCTGCTTGTTGCCTGTTCTTAGCAGTGGTTTCCTAGAATCTATTTTACCATGTAGGCCTTCAGCACACAGTCTCCTCTTAACAGTTGTTATACTTTATAGATGTGTCCGCTGCTCGAACTCTGTGTGACATTGACCTGGCTTCTAATCTGAGCTGCTGTTAACCTGTGCTTTCTGAGGCTGGTGACTCGGATGAACGTATCCTCTGCAGCAGAGGTGACTTTTGGTCTTCCTTTCCTGGGGCCTTCCTTATGTGAGCCAGTTTCTTTGTAGCGCTTGATGGTTTTTGCAAATGAACTTGAGGACACTTTCAAAGTTTTCCCCATTTTTCGGACTGAATGCCCTTAATTTCCTAAAGTAATGATGGCCACTTGTTTTTCTTAGCTGCTTTTTTCTAGCCATAATACAAATTTTAACAGTCTATTCAGTAGGACTATCAGCTGTGTATCCACCTGACTTCTGCACAACACCACTGATGGTCCTGACCCCATTTATAAGGCAGGAAATCCCACTTATTAAACCTGACAGGGCACCTCTGGTGCCTACCGAATTTTTCGGACTATAAGGCGCAATAAAAATCCTTTGATTTTCTCATAAATCAAAGGTGCGCCTTATAGTCCAGTGCGCCTTATATATGAACCATACTTACAGACAACAGCTGCCTTGAACTGTGCACAGGTTTGCCACCTACTGGTCATTCATCCTTATAATCAGGTGTGCCTTATACTCCGGTGCGCCTTATAGTCCGAAAAATACTGTACCTCTTGAATCTCATCAAGAGAATGCCAAGAGTGTGCAAAGCATTAATCAAAGCAAAAGGTGGCTACACTGAGGAACCTAGAATATATGACATATTTTCAGTTGTTTCATACTTTTTAAGTATATATTTCCACATGTGTTAGTTCATAGTTTTAAAGCTTTCAGTGGGAATTTTCAATTTTTACAGTCCTGAAAATACGGAAAACTGTTTGAACGAGAAGGTGTCAAAACCTTTGGTATGTACTGTATATCTTCTGAACACTGGCACAATAATGTGCAAGAGGCCTTAAAGGTGTAGTAAAATGTTATATGTAGCTCTCCATTCCCGAATTTAACTGTGGATATCTCTGGTTCAGTGACATCTAGAAACACATTCTAGATGTTTGAAGTGTGGCCCCCTACAGTCTGTCAACTGAAGGCAGAAAGGAGAAGGACCTGCAGTTGTACAGAACTTCATCTGGAGGGATGACTGATTGATGCCGTACATATTTCTAACATATTTTGGTAAAGGTTATTAAGTTTTACTACTTTAATGGCAAAGTGACCGAAAAAAGTGATTAGTGATTTGTCTGCTACTTACCTGAAGAAAAAACTAATTAATATAATTATTCTATCAAGTCCCACATGCAATATAATAAAAATAGAAATAGAAGTAAAAACTGGTATGCTATGTAAAGCAATTCCACAGCATAACAGAACTGCAAAATTTGAACCTGGACATTGAGGAACCAAGGGTTTAATACAGACGCTCTATTTTGGTTGTAGATGTAAGCTTCAGTGATCTCCAGAAGGACCTGCGAGGTTGGTTCGATGGTGAGATCACATTCACACAAGGTTGGAATGGAGATGTTGTTGAGCATGAGCTTGTCTCCCTATATTCATTTCTATGCGACTTTTCGAGACGGCCAATTCCTCACACATAACAATAGGAGGTCACACAGGTCTATAAAAAGTCTATAAAAATCCTTGGGCTGGGCATGTCACAGTGACAGTGAAGCTGCCATTATCGTCAAGTACTTTGCTTCACTGCTCTCATTTAATAGTGCGGTAAACTTTTCAATTAAGCATAAGATACACGAAGCAAAAAATACAGCATGAAATCTTATTCTCCCACATATTAATCTTCAATGACAATATGTGGGCTTTTATTAATGGATATGTTTGCTCTTATTATGAATTGGCCTGGTAATTTTGCAGATGAGGCTTACAGCAATGTAAAGCAGCATTTGAATATATGAGCTTGGTTTGTGTAACATTACTTCCCCTTCTGTTACGTACTGTATGAATGGTTTCAAGACTTTCCCAAGGTGTAACAGGCAAAAATTGATAACATAAAACTATATATAAATTTATACAAGTAAAATCCATTTTTATATATTGTACATCCAGTATCCAAATTTATGCAGCAAATTGCAGATATTTGTATATATACAGGGGCCCTTGTAAATGTAGTGAATACTTTACCAACCCTAAAGATTTCATTATTGTCTTGCCATAGGTCTATTATGATCGCTTATATATTATGTAATATGGTATTGTCAATACAATCCCAATAGGTACATTATAGGGAAAGATTTCATCATACAGACAACCCCTAGTTACAAATGGACCTCTAGTTGTCGCTAATTTACTGTACTTTAGCCTTAGACTACAATTAACAGCTATGACAGTTATCAAATATGTCTGCAATTAAGCTTATTGTTAATCATGGTTCTTATGAGAATCCAACATTTTTAAAATCCGAATCCCCCCCCAAAAAAAAATTGGCTGGGGTTACAATGATACAGTATACAGTTCCGACTTGCATACAAATTCAACTTTGGAACAAACCTACAAAACCTATCTTGTATGTAACCCAGGGACTGCCGGTATTTGAGATTCAGAGCCTCCTATTTTGCTATTTTCCCCGTGTCTCCGGCCTCTTCAGCGTGCACACTGGCATTGATCCATGACTGAGGTGCATGCGTGTGATGTCACTGTCCAAAGCAGATCAGGTCTCGGAGCAGAGATCCACGTTTGTACAGAGGCTACTGGTTCGTACAATACAGTATTATAACCATAGATTAGTAAGAGTTGAATCGTGTAATGGTCATATTTTTGTTAAGTCGATCAATATATATGGTAAATTTCTAGTAGATATAGTAAATTTCTAGTAGATATAGTAAATTTCTAGTAGATATATTCAAGTATAATAAAATAAATACTATTATACATTGTCAATATATGAGTTCTGTGCCGTGTTAATTTAAGATTAATATATTTTCCTTTTTTGGTTGGATTAATACTCAAGTTAACATTGTCCATGTACTCGTACATATAAGCATAGTGTTCTTCATACAGTATTAACAGCAAGGTTCAAATTGATTTTATTATATTTTTAGCATGTTTAGCAATTTAGCAATGTTTTTCTAAATTGAAGGGGTCTTCCAGGAATAAGCATAATTCATATTCAAATGCGTCACTATAATATAAGCTAATGTGTAATTAGTTGTTTAAATTTTTGCCCTAAGCAGAAAAATGTTGTGGACATACCATGGGATCATTGGAGATGTAATTGTAGATGGCGGCCATCTAGGGCAGTGATGGCAAACCTTTTAGACACCAAGTGCCCAAACTACATCCAAAACCCACATATTTTTCGCAAAGTGCCGATGCGACAATTTAAACAGTAACTTATTACTCCCAGCTCTGTCACAGGTTTAAATTGTATAGGCACCTGAGGACACCAATACAGTAGAAAGGTTGAGAAGAAGTTTGGATTATCATTGTAGCTTCCTTCCAGGGTCTTGGGCTTCCTGGGACTGCAAGAGGCCTTGCGTCCTGTCTGGCGAACCCTGCCCTGGGGTGATGGCAAGGGTGCCCATATAGAAGGCTCTGAGTGCCACCTCTGGCACCCGTGCCATAGGTTCGCTACCACTGATCTAGGGGATAACTCCACCTATTTTAGAAACCCCATAAAATTTTGTGAATCATAAAAACAATCTATTTCAGCTCTGTTTTGTGATTAATAACAATTTTTTGTTGTATTATGGGGGTTTTGAATCAGACATTCATATTTCTGGAATATTCTATTAAGTGAAAAGGTAAAAATATTTTGTACATATTCAACCTTCTTTCCACCCAGTTCCATTAATAAAAGATGCATATGCTCATAAATGGGGCTCTTCTATTAGCTAATACACACATAAAAAGTAGACTGTGCTGGAGAGCGGGAGGTAGACATGGCTCGGAAATATCCTCTTGTCATTTTATGCATAAATATACATGCATTTGTACATCAGTAAGAGCTGTGAAAGAATCAAACCTCTATTGTATTGCCATATACAGTACTTTAATGTTATTCTGTTCAATCCTCCAGCACCTTGCACTTATTGACATCCAGCCAATTATTCATTTTACAATGACGCGGAGAAGAATACAATAACCAAAGTATTCACATAATGTATCCGGATTGTTAGAGACAGGAAATAACCTCCTGTAGTATTCAAGCATAATGTGATGTACAGTAATTAAATAGAATTTCAATTAATGGAAGTGGGAAATCCATTATTGTTTCATAAACCAGAGTTGTTGAAAGAACATATAATGAGGCTAATAAGAAATGATATTCTCTGAAATTCATCTTTATTGCATAAACTTGCGGTTATTAACACCAGTGAGTTTCATTTTCATTGTAATATCAGTGTATAATTGTTTATGCACTTCTGCAGGGAAACCCATTCTTTCCACTACGGTTCCCTGTAGTAACAGAGGAGGGGGGTTTCATAGGAGATGGCAGGAGCTCTATTTAAAATCATCATCGGAATTTAGATCTATGAATTTTCTGCAGTTAATCTTGCTCACACACATTTCACCGTATCTCTGCCTTTGATACAATTCATCTAATAATTCATATCGCCTTAATAAGGCCTGATTTATGTGCCCTACATAAAAAGTTTTAGCATAGTTTTTTTCTGTGACACAAAATCCATAATTAACATTTTTCATGGGATTTAAAAAAAAAATACTCTTACACGGCATTCCGAAAATAAGTGGAAAGCATGGTACGTTTGCATCAATTTCAAATGAATACAAACAATACCTATCAAAAGGATTCCCTATTGCATTATTGTCCTACTCTACGGGTGAGCATGAATAGTCATCTCTTTAAAACAAAAACAAATCACAGAAAAAAAAATATTTCAGATCACCTCTCCTATTGCATCCACCTATTGCAAAGCTAAGCCCAAGACTGTAGATTCTAATAACAACTCATCAAAAATTTCATCCTTTTTCATCTTTTTTTAAAATTATTCACATACACTCACCGGCCACTTTATTAGTTACACCGTGCTAGTAACGGGTTGGACCCCCTTTTTGCCTTCAGAACTACCTCAATTCTTCGTGGCATAGATTCAACAGAGTGTGTCTTTGTAAGCATTCCTCAGAGATTTTGGTCCATATTTGACATGATGGCATCACACAGTGTGCCGCAGGATTTTCGGCTGCACATCCATGATGCGAATCTCCTGTTCCACACATCCCAAGATGCTCTATAATTGAGATCTGGTGACTGTGGGAGGCCATTGAGTACAGTGAACTCATTGTCATGTTCAAGGAAACCAGTCTGAGATGAAATCCAGCTTATTACATGGTGCATTATCCTGCTGAAAGTAGCCACCAGATTGGTGGTACATTGTGGTCATAAAGGGATGGACATGGTCAGCAACAATACTCAGGTAGGCTGTGGCGTTGTACAACATGCTGATTGGTACCAAGGGGCCCAAAGAGTGCCAAGAAACATATTCCCCACACCATGACACCAACCACCAACCGCCTGAACCGTTGATACAAGGCAGGATGGATCCATGCTTTCATGTTGTTGACGCAAATTCTGACCCTACATCCGAATGCGCAGCAGAAATCGAGACTCATCAGACCAGGCACGTTTTTCCAATCTTCTACTGTCCAATTTCGATGAGCTTGTGCAATTGTAGCCTCAGTTTCTGTTCTTGGCTGAAAGAGGGTGGCACCCGGTGTAGTGGTTTTGCTGCTGTAGCCCATCTGCCTCAAAGTTCGACGTATGTGCGTTCAGAGATGCTCTTCTGCCTACCTTGGTTGTAATCGTGGCATTGTGGTTACGTGTTGCCTTTCTATCAGCTCAGTGAACCAGTCTGCCCATTCTCCTCTGACCTCTCATCAACAAGGCATTACAACCACAGAACTGCCGCTCACTGGATGGTTTTTTCTTTTTCGGACCATTCTCTGTAAACCCTAGAGATGGTTGTGCGTGAAAATATGCCAGTAGATCAGCAGTTTCTGAAATCCAGACCAGCCCTTCTGGCAACCAACAACCATGCCACGTTCAAAGGCACTCAAACTACCTTTCTTCCCCATACTAGCTCGGTTTGAACTGCAGGAGATTGTCTGACCATGTCCTAACATGCCTAAATGCACTGAGTTGCTGCCATGTGATTGGCTGATTAGAAATTAAGTGTTAACGAGCAGTTGGACAGGTGTACCTAATAAAGTGGCCGGTGAGTGTACATTATAGATGTTAAAAACAATTAAAACATGCCAAAACCACATCCAAAATTACCAATGGACCAGTGGGAATGGCAAATGTCCATAAACCACCATGAGTGGGAAAAGCAGGTAGCTGTCCCCCTACACACATTCGGGTATCCCAGTAGGCATGTGAATAAGGTACAATGGGTGACAAGTCATTTGAAACAACAGCAATTTCAATGGTATATCCCTATGAATGTAAACTATAGGTAAAACAGACAAGTATTGATGCCTAAATCTATCTAGGGAAACACAAGGTCACAAAGTACAAGACAAAGAATAAAGTACATGATATCTAATGCTGATGATGCACATGCCGCTATCCCAAAACCTGAATTGGAAAAGGGTAAGTCAATAACCAGATATACGGAGGGGAAGATAGTGTCCCACAGTTGCAGCCATGCTACTTCCTCTGGGGTAAGTGCCTAAAGTGTCGTGAGAGACAGCTTTTATTGTTCCTGGCTGACCCCCACCGCCAAACAGAAACGCACCTATGAAGAGAATACAAACGGCATGCAAGGTCCTTGACACGCCAGGTAGATCCCAGAAGTAATGGTTAAAATCAACTCTTGCGACACAAATACGATCATGCGTACGCGCGATGTTATGGCTTTATGCGCATGCACTAAATAGTAGTGGAGAGTGGCACAACAGGGTGATTGACCCAGATGTTGAGGAGGCTGAAATGGATGCGAGAGATCAATCGGTCTGATGTTTCTATAATAGGACATAAAATGCATGAGGGAGAGGGGAAAAGCGTGGAAATAAATCTAGAAAAATATGTTACATATTTTAGATTGTGCTTAATGTTTGTGATAATAGTGCAAATTAAGGGGACCATATGGGTCCCATGACTACCAGGGGCAAAAAGAGTCCCCCCCCCCCCGAGAGATCAATCGGTCTGATGTTTCTATAATAGGACATAAAATGCATGAGGGAGAGGGGAAAAGTGTGGAAATAAATCTAGAAAAATATGTTACATATTTTAGATTGTGCTTAATGTTTGTGATAATAGTGCAAATTAAGGGGACCATATGGGTCCCATGACTACCAGGGGCAAAAAGAGTCCCCCCCCCCCCAAAAAAAAGATATATATATATATATATATATATTATATTTTTTGGATTTTTAGATAAATAGCCCCTTAATGACCGCCGTATTGGGATTCTACGCGCATCAGAAGATGATTTCGGGACATCGGACCTCGCTGGTGTCGGGCAGTGATATCCGATCCCTCCTGCCTCTGCCCCAGGGTCCGGCGAGTGGCCTGCATGCTCAGTTACTTACACTATACACTGCAATACAAGTGTATTGCAGTGTAAGGGCTTGAATAAGTGATCGGATGAACGCTTGTTCAAGCCCAAATATGGAATGTTTAAAAAATGTAAAAAAAAAGTCCCATAATCTCCCCAGTTGCACATAAAATGCAAATAAAGTATATAAAACACAAAAATACGTACATATATGTATCACCGCGTCCATATTAATCTGTACAATAAATCTAAATCAATATTGAACCCGCTCGGTGAACGATGTAAAAAAAAAAACACAAAAAACTTCCCGTAATATACAATTTTTCATCAAACACCATCACAAAAAAATTTCTAAAAAGTGATCAAAAAAAGTTATGCGCTATAATATGATACGACTGAAAAGAACAACTCTTTTTGCAAAAAATAAGGCCTCAACCAGATCTGCCAACAGAAAAATACAGAAGTTATGGCCCTGAAAAGTTGTCGATAGTAAAAACAATGCAATTTTCTAAAATATTGGTTTTGCTCAGTAAAATTGAGATAAGAAATTAAGATAAGAAAACCTATGTAAATGAGGTATCACCGCAATCGTAGTGAACCAGAGAATAAAGATTAAATATTATTTTTACATTATGATCAGCAGGGGGGAAAAGTGCTAAAAATCCTAAATAAAAATTTGTGATTTTGTTTGTGTACCCCTTTAAATAGTTAATAAAATCTCATGAATAAGCTATAGAACCCCAAAATGAATTATTTTTACCAGTATTTCTCACCCTGCAAATAATAAGCCCTTATATGTCCACATTACAAAAAAATTAAAATTTTATAGCCTGTACATTGTGACAATACAAATCTGCTGTGAATAGCGCTGCTTTCATTCTATGCCCAGCCTTGCGCCAGTACAGAAGTTTACCACCACATATGGGGTATCACTACACTGGGGAGAAATTGGGCATCAAACTTTCGGACAGAGTCTGGGCAGAGGGTCTAGCGGGCGAAGTACGGGCGGGGGTAGCGTTCGGAGCGGTCGGTAGCGTTGCGGTAGCGGCGAGGTTTGGGCCGAGGTGGGGTTTGTGGTAGCGGGCAGAATTCCGCCGGGCGGTGGGATTTGCAGTAGTGGGCAGGGTGTTCTGGGAGTTTCCGCGGCTTGCGGGCGAAGTTTTAGGGGAGGGGCGGGAGCAGGCAGGAAACCCGCGTTCCTCCGGCTTCTTCTGTTCTGCACACAGTAAGGTGCCCAGCGTTGGCAGCATAATGACATCATTACGCTGCCAGCGCTGGGATGCTTACCGTCCTGTGCGCTGCAGTCATCAGTGTGACAGAGCAGGCAGTGTCAGCGCCCTGCTCTGTCATGGATTTTAGCAGTCTCGGAGCGCGGCTCCGATACTGCTTAAACCTGAGTTAAATTCAAAGGACCCGCGTGCCAGCACTGAGGGCTCTGCGTGCCCTCTCTGGCACGCGTGCCATAGGTTCGCCACCGCTGACATATGGGGTATCACTACACTGGGGAGAAATTGGGCATCAAACTTTCTTTTGTGTGGCACAAAGCTGGATCTTTATGTGGTGTGTATGTTAGATGGCCATCTTTGGGAGGGCACTTTTGATGGTTTCACTGAAAGTAATGACAGTGAACTAGAGATAAGCATTTGGATCCCCCACATGTGTGTGAATGTGTATATTATATAGATAGAACTGTGGGACATTGTTGCTGGGGTGTCCTCCCCTAGGTTTGAAGTTGGGGGGGGGACATTGTTGCTGGGGTGTCCTCCCCTAGGTTTGAAGTTGGGGGGGGAAGGTTCTCAGAGGGCACACAAGCTATTCCATTGTCTTGTCTGATGATGTCAGGGGAGAAACTATCCAAGCTGTTTCTTATAAAATACAAAACAAATCGCTCTTATCTGCTAATAATCTTAAGTTCCTGAACAGATAACTCCTATACAAAAAGTCAAAATAGAGAATGTGAAATCAGCCTCCCCTAATAAATCAAAACTTCTTCCTTTTAAGCCAAGATTGCATATTATCATAATTTGCATTAATGCCCCCTCAAGGTCTGGTTCATCACTTCAAGTTTGTGGCTCTCGCCTTTGACATCTCATCAGCACCCCAATCATCACAAAACGAATTTTGCAGGCAGTGTCAGGCCTAAGAAGATCTGGTCATCTAGTGATTCCACACAGAACCAGAAATTCGACCTGGTTCCAGAAAAACAGGAACATTTTCCTGGGTTTTCTTTTAGACTTTAGTTCTTTTGGACTCTTACACATTGAATGGTCCCTATTCACAGAGAAGTAAAATTATCCCTAAACTGGAGGTTGAACAAAGACAATCTAAGGAAGGGTATCCATTGGAACTATTTACCTACAGTGGGAACGGAAAGTATTCAGACCCCTTTAAATTTTTCAATCTTTGTTTCATTGCAGCCAATTCTGTAAGTTTGTTCTTAAGTTGAATTTGTATGCAAGTCGGAACTGTATATTTTATAATTGTAACGTTGGGTTGTCATAAGAACCAGGATTAACAACAACGCTTAATTGCAGACACCTTTATAACTATTATAGCTATTTATTGTAGCCTAAGGCTAAAGTACAATAATTTAGCAACATCCAGGGATCCGTTTGTAACTAGGGGTCGTATGCAAGTCGGATGTTCGTCATTAGGGGACCACCTGTGCTTCAAATGTTCAAGTCCCTCAGTTCTTTTTTTTGATTACTCAGTAGTTAAACATTGATACATCTTTAGATTTTTTTTTAAACCAGCAGCTAGGATTTGCCCATCTGTTAAGTTCTCCTCCTAACATTGGGAGGAGAAACTGTATTACTTCTACACCCTTTAAGGATTTAGACAAAGTCCCCATAAAATATTTGACCCTTAGGTTATGTTCCTGGTGGGGGGGAAGGTTCTCAGAGGGCACACAAGCTATTCCATTGTCTTGTGGATGGTGCAGGGTGTTTGACATTTGGCTGGAGCGTCCGGACTGCCAGCATTATGGAAATGGACGCTCCACGTGTAGGAGAGCACAGGACCTGTCTGGCTCTGCCCCTCCCCCAACTGCATGATCGTAATGAGTTTAACATATTTTGATAATGTTATGGATATATTTTCTCTTACTCAGTTTGGAATGTTTTTATGCTTTAATCCTTCTTTATCTGGTACGGTCTCTGGCTATTAGTTACAGGCTAATAATGTGCTCTTGAATGATGGCAATTATATGTGGCTATCTGTATTTTGTTTTTTACTATGTTTTACTGTGTTACTAGATCCAGGTTTAGTCATCGCAGACACTGTAACATGTTTTTATCCTTCACTCACTGTTGTTTCTATTACAGCGAGCGTGCACCGCTCTGTTTCACCTCTAGGGGAAGCACGAGCCGGCCAATGCTTTCTCGCATCATAGTATCTCTTGTATTACATTGCTAGGATGACGCTTCCCACCTGTGACTGCTCTTATGTCCCGGGGTACAGGTCAGCTGACAACATCTTGAGAAAGCACCTGTGAGCATGAAAAGGCCACGTTGCGCAACTTGTGGGGGGAACTGTCTAAGAACTATGGTGGCCATATATATGTACACTTTTATGGACTTCTAATATAACACACTGAGGCTCCTGTCTTTTTTACTGATTCTGCTGAAGCTTTCTTGGGTTGTTAGTATAGTCAGCTCTGTGGTTTCTGCTGTATACTCATGTCATGGAGGGGAAAGGTCCTGTATTAAATTCAGCACTGGGGGGGGGGCCTCCTTGATAAAACTCAATTTTATGTGTGTGGGGGGGGGACTCAAGTATAAAAATCTGCTCCGGTGGTCTCCAGTATTACATAAGCAAATAAACACTCCACACACTGGCATTACAATTTGGCAACTCTTCTTTATAAAAGATATACAAGTCATAACAATCATTTTCAACAGCAATAATCACCCATGTGCAATAGTCCGTATAGTCCAATGTGGGCCATATATTACTCCACTCGGGAGGATGGCATCAAGCACGTCATGTGTTGTTTGGGGCGTGGCCCCCTTTTCAGACATGCGTAGTGACATTCCCACCACCAATATAAGTACAGCCATCAATATGCAAATTATTCTAAAAGACACAGAGATTAAAATCAATTGGCAATGCAAAAATTTCTGGTTATGGCGTAGAAAAGGTATTATACACAAGTAAAGTACTTTGTATTCCCTAATTGAGCAAATATTTATAATCCTCATTTCTTTTGGGGCAAGCGTTTCAAGACAAAAAATCCAATAAACTTCACATTGTATTTTTTTTTAAATAAAACTCTAATCAACCACTTCAATCTTTTCCAGCACATCCCTCTGTAATTGAGTCACATTATGCCTGGACTGGAAGAAATTGAGGGTGTGGAGACCCAAAGAAATGCTCAAGGGCTCCCAATAATAGATAATATTGATGTTTCTATTGGATAGGTCTCCAGTGTTATACATCTGCTCAGGAGGGAAGGGGGGGGGGGGGGGTTCCAGTATTATCTGTTCACTCTGGGTGTCTCTAGTATTATAGCCTGCTCTGGGGGTCTTCATTATAATATGTCTGCTTTGGGGGACTCCAGTATTATAAGTTTACTTTGAGGCGGGGGGGGGGGGTCCAGGAGGGTCTTTAGTATTATAGATTGCTCTGGAAGTCTACCTTATAATAATTCTGCTCTGGGGGGGTCTCCCGTATTGTAGCATACTCTAGGGCAGTAGTGGCGAACCTATGGCACTGGTGCCAGAAGTGGGATTCGGAGCCCTCTTTGTGGGCACCCAGGCCATCACCCAACACAAAGTCCTCCATTCAGGACTCAAGACCACTTCCTGCAGTCATAGGCAGCCCAGGATGTGCCACTTTCAGCATTATTTTTAAGTGACTTGAAGTGCAAGAGGAGCAAGGAGGTGTGGACAGAGCTGGATAATTATTGTAGACCCTTCTCCAGACCTGTTAAGGGGACATTAGAGGGATACTACAATAATAATCAGAATTTCTCCTTCTTTCTACTTTATTGGTGTCCTCACGGCGCCAATACATTTTGAAACCTGCGAGTTACTTTACTTGTAAAAAATATGTGGCCTTTGCTTGTAGTTTCGGCACTCGGTCCCTAAAAGGTTTGCCATCACTGCTCTAGGGGGTCTCCAGCATCATTATTTGCTTCGGACATTTACATTATCATTATTATTGTCTGGTTTGAGCACTGTATTTGTAGCTATGGTATCTAGAAGTTATTGTACACATGCAGTACATGCATGCTGTACTATGGGTTTTGGTGCATCTGGGGTTCCTGTGCGGCCTACTGAAGTTGAGCGATATGAAAACGCAGCCCTCGGACTGATAAAGGTTGTGCATCCCTGTCCAGTGGAATGATCACTCCTACTATAAACAGCAATTTTACAGTATTTTAGTATATGGAGAATTTGCCATTTGCCACTGGTACATTGTTACAAGCCCCCATGGGAATTTATCATCACTCCCTGATGATGTCAGGGGAGAAACTATCCAAGCTGTTCCTTATAAAATACAAAACAAATGGCTCTTATCAGCTAATAATCTTAAGTTCCTGAACAGATAACTCCTATACAAAAAATTCAAAATGGAGAATGTGAAATCAGCCTCCACTGATAAATCAAATTCTTCCTTTTAAACCAAGATTGCATATTATCAAGGTCTGGTTCATCACTTCAAGTTTGTGGCTCTCCCCTTTGACATCTCGTCAGCACCCCAATCCATCACAAAACAAATTGTGCAGGCAGTGTCAGGCCTAAGAAGATCTGGTCATCTAGTGATTCCATACAGAACCAGAAATTTGACCTGGTTCCCAAAAACAAGAACATTTTCCTGGGTTTTCTTTTAGACTTTAGTTCTTTTAGACTCTTAGACATTGAATGGTCCCTATTCACAGAGAAGTAAAATTATCCCTAAACTGGAGGCTGAACAAAGACAATCTAAGGAAGGGTATCCATTGGAACTATTTACCTACAGTGGGAGCGGAAAGTATTCAGACCCCTTTACATTTTTCAATCTTTGTTTCATTGCAGCCAAGTGGTAAGGTAAAAAAAAAGTCCTTTTGTGCTCATTAATGTATACTTTGCACCCCATCGTGACAGAAAAAGACAGAAATATAGATAATTTTGTTAAGTTATTAAAGAAGCCACCATCATATAGCCCCAAATGGGTGGTGTCTCAATCAGGAAGTGTTTTAGGATATAGTAACAATCTGGGGTTTTCCTTAGGTAGACCCTCTCAAAAGAACAAGAAAGCCAGCTTGTTCGATTAGCTGAATCATCCCAGGGATAGATGCCTGGGAATCTTTCCTTCCTTATGTCTAATAGCAAAAGTGTTAAAGAAGCTAATGAGGGAACCATGCAGATTAATACAGATTGTCCCCATCAAGCCTGGATTCTGAGGAGAACCTACTGAAATCCAAGGGCTTATCGGGTAAGGTTGTAAAATCTCTAAAGAAAATTCATCCTAACATTGCACATATTTTAGCGTTTCTACAGTCAGGATTAGGCTTGAGTTTCAAACCCAGTACAGACAGTCCCCAGTTACGTACAAGATAGGCTCTGTAGGTTTGTTCTTAAGTTGAATTTGTATGTAAGTAGGAACTGTATATTTTATAATTGTAACCCCAACCAAAATTTATTTTGGTCTCTGTGACAATTGGATTTTAAAAATGTTGGGTTGTCATAAGAACCAGGATTAATAACAACGCTTAATTGCAGACACCTTTATAACTATTATAGCTATTTATTGAAGCCTAAAGCTAAAATACAATAATTTACCAACATCCAGGGATCTGTTTGTAACTAGGGGTCGTATGCAAGGCGGATGTTCTTCATTAGGGGACCACCTGTACTTCAAATGTTCAAGTCCCTCAGTTCTTTTTTTTGATTACTCAGTAGTTAAACATCGATACATCTTTAGATTTTTTTAAACCAGCAGCTAGGATTTGCCCATATGTTAAGTTCTCCTCCTAACATTACTTCTCATTTAGACAAAGTCTCCATAAAATATTTGACCCTTAGGTTATGTTCCTGGTTGCTTTTACTACAAAAATAGCAACCAAATGGATAAGTTTAAAGTTCCTCCCGTAACTTACAGTACAGAAAACAAGCTAAATAGGGGTATATAGGAGTAGAATTATGCTAAAATGTAACTTTTATTTAGTACACATAAAACCGCACCAAAGTAACATGTGCTATTGGTATGATGTAAGGAAAAAAAAGACAAAACAATTTAAACCTTATTGAGTGCCGTATCCTCACAGGTCTCAATGCGAATTTGGACGTCAATATCAGAAACAATAACACTCTTACCGTGATTCTGACGCCAAAAGGATCATTCGGGCCGGAGGTTAGGGGTGACAAGTGGACATCTGTCCTTATAGTACCCCAATTGACTCCTGCCCTTACAAGGACAGTCCACAACTGACCCTGTAAAGTCAAAGCATGCCCCCTAAAAAACACCGTATACCCTGACGCGTTTCGTCAAAATAGACTCTTCAGAGGGATTTGTAGATAAATAAAGCAACCTGCCAGATGCTCGGCTTTAGTTGCGGTCGCAAGTGGCATGCATAGGAAAACATGAACGGGCTCGCTGTAAGCTGCTGCCCCGAAGACATTAATAGAAGCTGCTTATCCCTAGTCCCAGTGGTGGACTTAGGAACCTGTTGTGTGCAGCTGGCACAGGAACTCGCCTTTTGGCGTCAGAATCACGGTAAGAGTGTTATTGTTTCTGATATTGACGTCCAAATTCACACCGAGACCTGTGAGGATACGGCACTCAATAAGGTTTAAATTGTTTTGTCTTTTTTTTCCTTACATCATACCAATAGCACATGTTACTTTGGTGCGGTTTTATGTGTACTAAATAAAAGTTACATTTTAGCATAATTCTACTCCTATATACCCCTATTTAGCTTGCTTTTACTACAGCCAAAAGGTTAGGGGAGCTGTAGGCTCTATCCACCAGACATCCTTATCCATCTGCTTCTGCTGACAGAATCATTCTAAAATAAGATCTAGCTTTCCTAGCCAACGTTATCTTTAATTTTCATAGAGATCATGAAACTATCCCCCTTCCTTTTATAATAACCCTTCAAATTCCAAAGAAACAGAATGGCTTGCTCTAGATGTTACAAGCTCCTCAAAGCTCCAGAGATTACTACCCCTTTAAGGAAAGATGAAAACTTTTTTAAGATGATGCCCCCTTCACTAGGTAGTTAAGAAACATGATAACAGAATGGAAGGATCTGCTCCTTTTTTATACTGATGCAAATTGGCAGAAACACTTTTTATGGAAAAATATATTTTTATTTAGAACGCCTTTTTCCCTTTATATTATACCTTCATTATTTTTAAGTACCACTAGAGGACATCATTATGCAGTCATTTCATTTTTTAGTTTCTGTAAGATTTTGATATATACTACTCAACTTATCAAAGTGTTATTATTAGACTTGAACAAATATCCCAAAATACAATACAATTCAATACATATTACTTTACACACATGTTAAAAATATTACAAGAAGTCCCTGGGTTATGTACAAGGTTCTCTGGATAGGGCCCAACTTGCTTCATGTGGCAACAAAAAAAATGGGAAAAAAGTTGGTGATATTGGTTTAACTACCATGCAAAAACAATACAAAGAGCATTAAAAAATAACCACAATCTGGTACTAATAAAAGCTTCAACTTGTACAGCAAAAAGAAAGCCAAAACACAGACTGTAGACAGAAAAAAAAAAACATCTTGAGATGTTATCATGCAGAAGTAAAAAAAAATATACAAACAATATACAGTTTAGATATCCCATACATTAAATAAATAGTTGCACCTGAACCCCTTAATTCTACAGTGGTCATTAAAGGCTACGCCTTTTTACAGTGCCACATCAAAAGAAGTTTTCTGGATATTGGGTTCTATTGGTGCCAATTGTTTAACCCCTTAAACCCTGTGGTTGCAGGGTGCCAATGATGTTGCACGCCAGAACGGGGTCCCGTGAATCACACACATTTTGTACCTCCACACATTTACTTACCCAGGCTACAAAACTATAATAGTATGAAACAAGTATGCTTCCTTATGCAGTGTTAGAGATCTTTTACTAAGGCTCAAACAGCCCTTCTATAAGTTTAAGGTGATTGCCAAATTTCTGAATCTTTGTTCCCAGCGCCAGTATAATAGGCACAGAATAGACACAGACACTTGGTCATAAGCTGTACTCAAATCACTGCATTTATTTCAAAGCAGGCAGTTGTGTATATCAGAACAGAAAAAAAACTTTTGAAGGGAATGAAAAGATGATAAAATACTGAAATGTTATAGGTTAGCTTTAACATACCAGCACCTCCCTTTTAAGACATTTTCCCAAATGAACTTCATTATTGGAAAAAATGTTAGACTAGAGGGAATCGGAATGTTTATACTAATTGTCCTTGTGTTAGCTTTGTATAAGTCACATCATGGCCTTCAAGCACAGAAGCTGTAAAAAAGATAAGGTAAACAATATCGAGGACAAAGTATTTTCTAAACTGTTTAAACAAAATGATGTTTGAATGGCTGTACAGTGGAAAACATGACCCCTGGCCAAGACAAGATGGTGGCTGGTTGAACAAAATGGCGTCTGGAGAAAAATATGATATCTCCCACATGCAGCACTTTGGTTAAAACACAGTCAAATTATTTAGGTATCCATAAAAACTGGTAGCCTATGTGTTTCGAGCAAACTGCCTTTTAGTCATGTCAGGTTCCCCTTTCTTACACAACCCCAGGTATTCTAATCGTTTACATAGGCTGCTGAGTTAGCTGGAAGAACCACTCCAAATAGCAATATTACTACTGAAAAATGAAGGATCTACACCATTTAAAAAAAAAAAAATGTATAACATACATCCGACTTTATTTCATATATTAAAAAACATTAACAGACACAATTGATGCAATCAAAAAGAAACCAATATGTACAGAACTGTCATTATAAATCCCATACACAATATACCAGGTGTATCCACAGTTAGGATATTCCTTTAGCAGGGGTCTTAATCCTATATAGATACCATCATCTTAAATTACAAAAATTACCCATAAATGCTGGTATATGTAAAGCTAATAGTCAAGTGTCTTTCCCATACTGGGTTTCTGCATTTGCTCCTGGACTCCCCAATGCGTGTTTCGCCGATGCTTCCAGGAAGTGTGCTGCCAGTATAAGGCACTTATTATTGGGTTGGACTGGAAGGCACCATCTTCATTCCAGCATTTAGCAAATGTGTAAAATAAAAGCACTTTTATTAATCATACAGTCATACTTAACATCCCCCCCCTAAAATGATTTTATTTTGGACTTTCCCTACACTATGGCATTTACCCTAGATGCATAAATCGAAAAAAGGAAAAAAAAATCCAACTGTGTGAAAAAGTTTTTAAAGCTTTATTCTTCCAATGTAAATAGTTATGTAAACATAGCAGGCTTGACTGATGCATCTTGAGCCTTTGGATGACCCTTACTTGTAGTGAATTGTTACATAAACATAGCCAGGCTATGACTAAGTGTCATCCAAAGGCTTGAAACTCGTCAGTCAAATGTGCTATGTTTATGTAACTATTCACATTGGAAGAATAAAGCTGGAAATACTTTTTCACACAGTGCTGGAATTTGTCATGTTTTGGATTTATGTATTTAGTCCTTAAGCTGTATTGGTATTTACCTCTCTATAGATATCAATTGGCATTTACACTAGGCTTACCAGTAGCGTAGAAGGAGATAGGGACTTTTCACCAGTTTCAGAGTAGTTTAGAGTCTTGTGCTCAACGCCCCTTTTTTCTTGTACTTGGAGGTTGGTGCCAACCAACCTCCACCTGAAGTAGGACTTGAAGGATTCCCCATATTCCCTTAAACCAATTACCAGGAAAACATAGCATTTCATATGGATGTACGTGAGGCTCCAGTCTCTCATGGTACATCTAGGATGCCATGTTGCAGATGCTGTTGTCATAGCATGCAGACTCCATCCTCTTAATTTCAACCAGAAAATATAGTCACATTCGTAATATTCCCCCCTTTGAAGGTATTCAAGGGCTATCTAATAACCTAATGATCTGTCCCCAAGCACGGATCTCCTCTTCACCAGGTGGGAAACAGCCTATTGGATAGCCGACTCCTTACTGGAAGTGCACAGAAGGAAGTCAGATTCTATCTATACCTCTATGGGTTCAAAACAATTGTTTGGATGATGTTGTTGACCTCACCTCGAGCCTTTGACTCCATACTTTATTCTTCATCCTCTTGGGACGTAACGTATATCCTCACTGGTCTTAGACATTAACCCCTTCCTGACATTTGACATAATAGTACTGCATAGTTCTGGCATTTTGCAGTACTATTACTTCATGCTTCTGGCACCAGCTCCTTAAAGGAGTCAACGCCAGAAGCTGCGGGTGCGGCTGTCAGCTGTATAGTTTAGCCGACACCCGCCTCAGAGATTCCACCTATCTTGGGTGTTAACACCTTACATAACACATAAATCAGACCCCCCACGGTGCTTACCAGGGGGGGGGGCTCCCCTCCTCCGGTTGCAGCCCCAGGGTCTGCCAGTGCGCGATCCTTCTCGCGATCATGCTCAGTGTGTTACATAACACAGTGTAATACATTTGTATTACACTGCGTTAGATGAAGAGCATTGCTCGTTCAAGCCAACCTGTTAGAAAGTACAAAATAAACGTTAAAAACACTTACTTTATTTAATTCTTTTTATTAGAAAAACTAAAATTCCCCTAAACACAAACATCATATAAACATCTAATAAAGTAAAAAAAAAAGTCACCAAAAAAAAAACACATATTTGTTATCACATCAGTAACAATCTGTACAATAACTCACCAAAAATGTAAATTTTTCATAAATAGAGATGAGCGAACACTAAAATGCTCGGGTACTCGTTATTCGAGACGAACTTTTCCCGATGCTCGAGTGCTCGTCTCGAATAACGAACCCCATTGAAGTCAATGGGAGACTCGAGCATTTTTCAAGGGGACCAAGGCTCTGCACAGGGAAGCTTGGCCAAACACCTGGGAACCTCAGAAAAGGATGGAAACACCACGGAAATGGACAGGAAACAGCAGGGGCAGCATGCATGGATGCCTCTGAGGCTGCTTAATCGCACCATTATGCCAAAATTATGGGCAACAGCATGGCCATGACAGAGTGACAGAATGAAGCTAGATAGCATAGGCCGGGTGAACACAGTGCTTCTGAGACGGAGGAGAGTCCTCGACCTGAACAGGTTGGAAGAGGCAGTGGTGGGGCCAGACGGAGAGGCAGGGCCAGAGCTGGTGCATCAGCGCCACTGTCAACTAGTGAAGCTCCCGTGGTGAGGGCTCTTGCGGCGAGGGCTAGATCTTCAGAAGTGTGGAGGTTCTTTAAGGAAACACCGGATGACCGACGGACTGTGGTGTGCAACATTTGCCAAACCAGGCTCAGCAGGGGTTCCACCACTACTAGCTTAACTACCACCAGTATGCGCAGGCATATGAATGCTAAGCACCCCACTCAGTGGCAACAAGCCCGTTCACCTCCGGCCGTGCACACCACTGCTCCTTCCCCTGTGTCAGCTGCTAGTCAGCCCCCTGCCCAGGACCCTGGCCCAAAAACCCCATCGTCGCCTCCATGATCCTCCACAGCATCCACCAGCGTTCAGCTCTCCATACCCCAGACGTCATTTTTTAGTTTCTGTAAGATTTTGATATATACTACTCAACTTATTAAAGTGTTATTATTAGACTTGAACAAATATCCCAAAAATTAGATTTGACTAATTTTCAGAGTTTTTTTTTTTTTAACCTTTATTCAATACATATTACTTTGCACACATGTTAAAAACATTACAAGAAATCCCTGGGTTATGTACAAGGTTCTATGGATAGGGCCTAACTTGCTTCATGGGGCAACAAAAAAAATGGGGAAAAAAAGTTGCTGATATTGGTTTAACTACCATGCAAAAACAATACAAAGAGCATTAAAAAATAACCACAATCTGGTACTAATAAAACCTTCAACTTGTACAGCAAAAAGAAAGCCAAAACACAGACTGTAGACAGAAAAAAAACCATCTTGAGATGTTATCATGCAGAAGTAAAAAAAAATGTACAAACAATATACAGTCTAGATATCCCATACATTAAATTATTGCGGTCATTAAAGGCTAAGCCTTTTTACAGTGCCACGTCAAAAGAAGTTTTCTGGATATTGGCTCCTATTGGTGCCAATTGTTTAACCCCTTAGACCCTGTGATTGCAGGGTGCCAATGATGTTGCATGCCAGAATGGGGCCCCGTGAATCACACACATTTTGTACCTCCACACCTTTACTTACCCAGGCTACAAAACTATAATAGTATGAAACAAGTATGCTTCCTTATGCAGTGTTAGAGATCTTTTACTAAGGCTCAAACAGCCCTTCTATAAGTTTAAGGTGATTGCCAAATTTCTGAATCTTTGTTCCCAGCGCTAGGATAATAGCCACAGAATAAACACACTTCTATTGGTCATAGACTTGGTCATAAGCTGTACTCAAATCACTGCATTTATTTCAAAGCAGGCAGTCGAGTATATCAGAACAGAAAAAAACCTTTTAAAGGGCATGGAAAGATGATAAAATACTGAAAAAGAACTTCATTATTGGATAAAAAAAAGGTTAAACTAGAGGGAATCAGAATGTTTTATACTAATTGTCCTTGTTTTAGCTCTGTATAAGTCACAACATGGCCTTCAAGCACAGAAGTTGTAGAAAAGAGAAGGTAAACAATATCCAGGACAAAGTATTTTCTAAACAGTTTACACAAAATGTTGTTTGAATGGCTGGACAGTGGAAAAATGACCCCTGGCCAAGACAAGATGGCGGCTGGTTGAACAAAATGGCGTCTGGAGAAAAATATGATATCCCCCACATGCAGCACTTTGGTTAAAACACAATTAAATTATTTAGGTATCCATAAAAACTGGTAGCCTATATGTTTCGAGCAAACTGACTTTTAGTCATGTCAGGTTCCCCTTTCTTACACAACCTCAATGATTCTAATCGTTTACATAGGCTGCTGAGTTAGCTGAAAGAACCACTCCAAATAGGAATATTACTACCGAAAAACAAAGGAGCTACACCATTCTTTTTTTTAAAAAGAATGTATAACATACATCTGACTTTATTTCATGTATTAAAAAACATTAACAGACACAATTGATGCAATCAAAAAGAAAACGATATTTACAGACCTGTCAGGATAAATCCCATACACAATATACCAGGTGTATCCACATTTAGGATATTCCTTTAGCAGGGGTCTTAATCCTATATAGATCCCATCATCTTAAGTTACAAAAATGACCCATAAATGCTTGTGGATGTAAAGCTAATAGTCAAGTGTCTTACCCATATTGGGTTTCTGCATTTTCCCCTGGACTCCCCAACACGTGTTTCGCCAATGCTTCCAGGAAGTGTGCTGCCAGTATAAGGCACTTATTATTGGGGTTGATCCACTGGAAGGCATCATCTTCATTCCAGCATTTAGCAAATGTGTAAAATAAAAGCACTTTTATTAATCATACAGTAATACTTAACATCCCCCCTAAAATTATTTTATTTTGGCCTTTCCCTACACTATGGCATTTACCCTAGATGCATAAATCAATTGTCGGCTGTCAGCTGTATAGTTTAGCCGACACCCGCCTCTAACACCCGGGATCGGAGATTCCACCTATCTTGGGTGTTAATCCCTTACATTACACATAAATCAGACCCCCCGCGGTGCTTACCTGGGGGGATCCCCTCCTCCGGTTGCAGCCCCAGGGTCTGCCATTGCGCGATCCTTCTCGCGATCATGCTCAGTGTGTTACATAACACAGTGTAATACATCTGTATTACACTGCGTTAGGTGAAGAGCATCGCTTGTTCAAGCCAACCTGTTAGAAAGTACAAAATAAAAGTTAGAAACACTTTAAGTTTTTCTAATAAAAAGAATTAAATAAAGTAAAATTCCCCTAAACACAAACATCATATAAACATCTAATAAAGTAAAGAAAACACAGTGACCAAAAAGAAACACATATTTGGTATCACGTTAGTAACAATCTGTACAATAACTCCGTAAAAACAAAACCCGAAAAACTCACCAAAAATGTAAATTTTTCATAAAATCCCTACACGGAAATGTTCCAAAAAGTGATCAAAAAAAGTTATGTGCGCCAAATTGGTACCACTGAAAAGGAAAACTCAACACGTAAAAAATAAGCCCTAAACAAGCTCTGTCAACCAAAAAATATTAAAGTTATATATCCGAAAAGATGGCAATACGAAAAAAGAGATTTTCTTTATATTACCTTATATACTCGAGTATAAGCCTATTTTTTCAGCACAAAAAATGTGCTGAAAAAACCCAAACTCGACTTATACTCGAGTCAAAAAAATAAATCAAAACTCACCTTTCCGGCAGCCCCCGTAGATCTTCTGTTTATCCATCCACTACAATGGTATTGTTTGGCTGCCACGGGGGGGGTGTTTATCACTGGGGGCTGGCAGGCTATATACACTGGGGCAGGGGCTGGCAGGCTATATACACTGGGGCAGGGGCTGGCAGGCTATATACACTGGGGCAGGGGCTGGCAGGCTATATACACTGGGGCAGGTGCTGGCAGGCTATATACACTGGGGCAGGGGCTGGCAGGCTATATACTGGGGAGGCTGTGACCAATTCATTTCCCACCCCCGGCTTATACTCGAGTCAATAGATTTTCCGATTTTTTTGGTAAAATTAGGGGCCTCGGCTTATACTCGGGTCGGCTTATACTCGAGTATATACGGTAGTTTGTTTCCAGTAAAATTGTAAAAATATATATAAAAGATATAATTGAGGTATCACCGTGATCGTAGTGACCTACAGAATAAAGATCATATGGTATTTTTAGTGTATGGTGTACGACCCCCAAAAAATACAAAAAGAAAGGACACCAAATTTTATTTTCCTCCATACATTCAAGAGTTAACCAAATCTCATCAAAAAGCTAATGACCCACTAAAATAAAGTATTTGTAATCCTTTCGAGGTTATATCTCGCATAAATCCGGTGTCTTACAAGCTGCCCCTTCCTTCCACCATGCGCATCCCAAACTCTTTCCATGTCTCTCTACTCAAGCCTGTTATTCTGAACCGCTTCTCCCGGCAAGTACCTCCTCCTGCTCCGGTGGCTGACTCCTCAGATATTTATGAGGTAAAGGAGATCCTCAACATGAAGACCGTTAAGGGTAAGCGGTTCTTCTTGGTTGACTGGAAGGGGTTCGGGCCTGAGGAGAGATCTTGGGAGCCTGAAGACAACATCCTGGACCATGATCTACTACAGAGATTTTTACAACCCAAAAAGAGGGGGAGGCCGAAGGGGGGGGAGCACTGTCACGGGTGGTCCCGCGACCCATATCGCGAGTCGCGGGCTCACCCGTGCTCCCCAGGGCTTGCAGCCGTGGTGCCGACGCGACTCACCTCTCCCCGCTCCGGAATCGCTGCCAGGTTCCGGCCACACGCGTCCCCGCCTCCTAGGGCGCGCATGCAGCATCTTCAGGGAATTTAAAGGGCCAGTGCACCGCTAATTGGTGCACTGGCTGATCACTTCCCCTTTAAAAACCCTGCACCTTCCTTACACTCTTGCCGGATCTTTGTGCCTCACAGCCTTAGAGAAAGCTCTGTTGCAATTTTCCTGCGTTCCAGTGTCTCCTGCGTTTCAGTGTCTCCTGCGTTCCTGACTCCCTCCGTGTTCCTGTGTTACCTGAGACCCTCCGTGTTGCTGTCCTGTGTACTGTGTTCCCGTACCCTTCTGCTTGGACCTCCTGTTGCTGACCCCGGACCAGACTCTGACGTTGCATCTCTGACATTGTGCCTGGACTTTGACCACGAGATTGTCTGTCGTCTCTGTACTTCTACCTTGGCCGCCACTGGTTTTGGTATTTTATCCACTGAGATTGTGTACATTTTATGAAAAACACATTCATTTAGCCAAAAAAAATTTGTCACAGGTGGTCTCGCGACCCATATCGCGGGTCCCGGGCTCACCCGTGCTCCCCGGGGCTCGCAGGTGTGGTGCTGGCGCGACTCACCTCTCTCCGCTCCAGAATCGCTGCCAGGTTCCGGCCGCGCACGACCCCGCCTCCTAGGGTGCGAGGACGGCATCTTCAGGGAATTTAAAGGGCCAGTGCACCGCTAATTGGTGCACTGGCTGATCACTTCCCCTTTAAAAACCCTGCACCTTCCTTACACTCTTGCCAGATCTTTGTGCCTCACAGCCTTAGAGAAAGCTCTGTTGCAGAGAAAGCTCTGTTGCGATTTGCCTGCGTTCCAGTTTCTCCTGCATTCCTGACTCCCCCCGTGTTCCTGTGTTACCTGAGACCCTCCGTGTTCCCGTGTACCAGTGTTCCTCCGTGTTGCTGTCCTGTGTGCTGTGTTCCCGTACCCTTCAACTTGGACCTCCTGTTGCTGACCCCGGACCAGACTCTGACGTTGCATCTCTGCCGCTTGCCCTGACATTGTGCCTGGACTTTGACCACGAGATTGTCTGTCGTCTCTGTACTTCTACCTTGGCCGCCACTGCAGACAGGTCAAGCCTGAGGAACGACCTGGTGGTACCACGCCGCAGCTTGCCTAACCCGCCTTGCGGCGGGCTCTGGTGAAAACCGGGTACCACTTAGACTCCGGTCCCAGGTGGTGGCTTACGTCATTGTCTGCAGTGGTCCAGAGGATCCACACCTGCAAGCCTGACATTTATTTCAAAATTGCATCTGATTTTGTTTTAACCCCTGTAAAATAAAGGGTTAACAGACGTCATAAAAGTTATTTTACGTACCTTGAGGGGTGTAGTTTCTATAATGGGGTAATTTATGGAGTTTTACTTTTATTTATTCACAAAAAAGGTCTGGAGATGGCCTCACAGAGACCCATTGGTCAACAAAATGACAGGAATTTTGTTCCCCTTAAAACTAATAACTTTATTTGAATACTTTAAAAAGTTTTTTTATCAATTGACACTAGCAGGCAATAAAGTTAAAAATCTACAGGCAACAGGACTTGCGTCTTGTAATGTCACATCATAAGAGTAGTTGTGGCTAATAGTATGAGTGTGTTGCTTTTATTAGTAAGAGACACCGTATTTGTATGTGTGTTCTTCTGAATTCTCACTCCCTTTTTTGAAAGAAAACTTTCATATTTGTACCACCCTTGCCCCCCCCACTTTTTTAGCATCTCGCCCTGTTCCCGTTTTTAATTTTTTCTTGTTTTTTCTCCCCCTTTCCCTCCCCCCCTTCTTCCTCCCCCACTGCTTTCTTCGTCAATTCCTCGTCCATAGATATTCCTGTCATGTCTTCTCCTATGCGCGACTTTGTTTTTCAATTGCCACCCTTCATGTCCTTTATCACTCATAATTGGCACACTACTTTATGTCCAGATTTGATGGCCAGACACTGTTGGGCAGTTGTGCCTATTTTATTGAATATATACAATTACCCTACTGAAATTTTTTCTCCCACTTTCATTTGGTTCCATTTCGCTTATCGGCCATTTATCTTGTTTCTTTTTTCTTTTTTTTCCCCTCCCCCCCTTTTTTTTTTTTCTTTTTTTTTTTTTGGCGTTTACTAATTTAATTTTTGAGCTTTTCCTTATCTTGGACATATTACATTCCCCTGCTTTCCTGGTCGCATAGTCTCATATTACTAAATTTGCTAGGTTTTTTAGAATTGGCTTTTTCCTATTTTCCTTTTAGTCCATGCACTGCAGAAAGTACGCCACCCAGTAATGATCAACCAGAAATCACATATTATAGAACGCTACTGTCATGCGTAAGTAGTAAAGCTTTTGTATTTCCTATGGGCTATTTTCTTAGCCAGAGGATCCAAGCACACCATATATGCCAGATGAGTTATGACACTGAGTTAGTGCCTAATTGGAAATCCAAACCCCTATAAAATTTCCCACTCGGTTGGTCTTGATGGAGATGTGATGTCACTAAGCGCAGAACACATGCGGGTTCGAAGCTCTCACTACCAAGTGTCTCAGAACTTGGCTCAGTACATGCACTGCCAGAACCAGTACGCCACCCGCACGAGATCAACCAGAAATCAAATAATATAGAACGCTACTGTCACGGCGTAAGTAAGCTATTGTATTCTTCTATGCGCCGCTATTTTCTAGCCAAGTTATCAAAGCATTCTACTACTTATTGGCCATTGATGGATTTTTTGATTTGACACTGAGTTGTAGTGCCTAATGAATCTACAACCCCTACAAATTTTCCCACTTCGGGTCTTTGCTCTGGATATGTGTTTTTACGCTCACTAAGCGCAGAAATACTGCTCCTTTCGGTCGCAAGTTCTCACTACAAATTGTCTCAGAAGGTCGCATAGGTAAATCACTGCTTCCAGGAAAGTCTACCAGCCACCAGCAGATCAACAGAAAATCAAATATTATAGAACGCTTACTGTATGCGTCAGTCAAGCTCCTTGTATTCTCCTATGGGCTATGTTCTATGGCTCAGTATCAAGCCCACTACTATGCCAGTATTGAGATGCCCACTGAGTTAGTGTCCTAATTGAAATCAATTACCCGACAACATTTCCCACTTCGTGTCTTTGCTATGGACTGTCGCGCCACTACAGCGCGAGAACACTAGCGGTCGCAAGTTCCCTACAATTGCCAGAATTGGCTAGCTACCATGCACTGCAGAAAGTACAGCCCCCCAAGAAGATCAACCAGAATTCAAAATATAGATAACGCTATCGTATGAGTAAGCTAAAGCTTCTGTTATCTCCTAGTGGCTATTTTCTATTGCCAAGTATCAAAGCAATAATATGGCCAGATGAGAGGACAATGTTAGTTAGTGTTCTTCTAAGGAAATCCATCACCCCTACTAAATTTTTCCCACTCGGTCTTGCTTTATGGATATGTGTGCCAACACTCAAGAGCTTAAACATCACGGGTAGCAAAGTCTCCCCCTGCTTAATTTCCTCACCAAATGGTACTAGATTGCCTAACATATTAAAATAAAAAACAAGTTTAGAAACGTTATGTGATTAGCCATAAGAAGGGTCCCTGTGGTCACTTGAGAATCACTCATTTGCCCTAACAGTAAGCTATACTAGAATTCACTCCTAATCCGCTTTTCCCTGACCCAGCCAGGCAGCTCTCTCCCTAGCGGAATCAGACACAGAATGATTTACTGTTAAGCCAGCTTATTGCCCTCCTCCCCCCCTTTGCGTACTGGAAGCGGCCGGTCTATCCACGGTGTCACCTGATCTGGCCAGCCAACCAATGCTATAGACGTGTTGTCATGTAAGGGTACCACGTCATGTGTGGTGGAGTGCAGAGTCTCCGGGCTTGTGCATTGGCTCTGTTTCTGGCGCCAAAAAGCCAAAACGGCGGGATGCTGCCATTTTCCGACCGCCGGGCGAAGTATTCGTTTTTTTTTTCTTCGGAGCAATTTGAGCAGTTTCGAGTACATTTCTCTACATGCTCAGATTTTCCCCAGACGCATCAATGTTCTGGACGAGCATGTGCGATCAATCCTCTATTCAAAAATCCCCTACTCGAAATTGTTACAAACAAGTGAATCAAAAAAAAGGTTATGTGCGCCAAATTGGTACCACGAAAAGGATAACACTTAACAGTAACAAATAGCCTCAAACAAGCTTGTTCACCCAAAAAAATTTATAATAATATATATTAAGTTATATCTACGAAAAGCCTCCTCGAGGCCGAGACGAAAAATAGGATTTTTCTTCTATATTAGTTGTTTCCAGTACTAAATTGTAAAAATATATAAAAAAATATACATAAGGTATCACGTGATAGTGATCTTATAGAAGAAGAAATATGGTATTTTAGTGTATTGTGTCGTAGGACCCCAAAAAAATACAAAAAGAAAGGATACCACAATATGACGTTTATGTTCTCTCATAATTCAAGAGTTAACCAAATCTAATAAAAAGCTACTGACCCATAAAAAAGTATTTGTAAAGTGCTCTCAATCTTCTCAAAAAAAATAAGCCCTTATATGTCCAAAATGCCAAAAAAAATAAAGATTGTATAGCCAATATAAATTTAAGTGGCCCAGTGAATTTAATATGAATTTTATGTTAATGTGACGCACGCTTACTCGCTTGCCCTGGCATGTGCCTGCTACAGCACTGTTACACCAAAATCGGCGGACTTGTTATGTACTCGGGAGAAAATTGGGTCCGCGTATAAAATTTTGTCGAGTGTTCTTGGTATTTTTCCACTGAGCATTGTGGACATTATGAAATAAACACATTCATATAGCCAAAAAAAAATTTGTCACATGCCGGGGGTCTTCGCGACCCATACGCTGCGGGGCTCCACGGCCGCTAACCGTGATCCCCGGCGGCTCGCATGGTGTGGGTGTGGCGAGACTCACCTCATCTCCGCCTATACAGAATCGCTTGCCCCCCAGTTGTCGGCCGCCCACGACCCCTCCCTCCTAGGCTGCGTCTGAGGACTGGCATCTTCAGGGAATTTAAAGGGCCAGTGCACGCAATTGCGGGCACTGGCTGACTCACTTCCCCTTTAACTATAAAAACTGCACTTACTTTACAACTTCTTGCCAAGATTCTTGTTGCCCACCAGCTTGAGCTAGAATAGCTTGTGCGAATTTGGCTGCGTTCTCAGTTCTCCTGCATTCCTGACTCCCGCCGTGTTCCTGTTGACTGTAGACCCTCCGTGTTCACGTTGGGTACCAGTGTCCTCCGTGGTGAGGTATGCCCCTGTGCTGTGTTCCGTACCCTTCAACGTGGACTCTTCATGTTGCGACCCGGACATCGTACATCTGACGTTGTTCATCTCTGTCGTTTTCTTTCCCTGACATGTGACTGGACTTTTGAATCCACGAGATGGTCTTGGCGTCATCTGTATATTTCTACCTTGCCGCAACTGCACCGGCACGGTTCAAGCCGAGGGAACGACCTTCTTGGTGGCTTAACCAAGCCCGCAGCTTGCCTACCGCCCATGCGGCGGGCTCTGGTGATTGTGGATATACACCGTCCCCCGGTTTTCTTTTGGGGTACCAATTAGATCTCCGGTCCCAGGTGGTGGCTTACGCATTGGCTGCCAGTGGTTCAGAGATCCACACCTGAATAGCCTTGACCTTTATTTTCCAAAATTTGCTACTGATTTGGTTTTAACCCCTGTAAAATAAAGGGTTAATTACGACGTCATAAATAGTTTATTTACGTAAACTTTTTTGTATTCGGCGGTGTGTTAGTTTACCTATATATGGGTTCGTAATTTTAGGGAGTTTTATCTTTTATTTCATTCACAAAAAGGTCTGGAGATGGCCCTCACCGAGACCGATTGGTCAAAAAATGTATCAGGAATTTGTTCCACCTTTAATCCAACTAAGGTAACTTTGTTATTTGTTAACTTACTTAAAAAAGTCTTTCTTTTATCAATGACCCATAGCAGGCAATAAAGTTAAAAAAGTACAGGCAACAGGCCTTTGAGTCTTGTAATGTCTACCATCCTAAAAGAGTATGTTGTGGCATCACATAGTCATGAGGCCTTTTGTGTGGCACAAAGCTGGATCTTTATGTGGTGTGTATGTTAGACGGCCATCTTTGGGAGGGCACTTTTGATGGTCGCACTGAAAGTAACGACAGTGAACTAGAGATAAGGCTTTGGATCCCCCAAATGTGTGTGAATGTGTATATTATATAGATAGAAGTGTTGGACATTGTTGCTAGGGGGGGGGGGGTTTCTCCTAGGTTTGAAGTTGGGGGGGAAGGTTCTCAGAGGGCACACAAGCTTATTTGGGCTTGAACAAGCGTTCATCCGATCGCTTGTTCAAGCCCTTGCACTGCAATACACTTGTTTTGCAGTGTATAGTGTAGGTAACTGAGCATGCGCAGCAAGTGTACTTACAGCTGGGTCCTGCCAGGAAGGAGGAACCCGGTGAGAAGAGGAGCTGGAAGCATCGGGCACTCGCTGGACCCTGGGGCAGCAACAGGAGGGATTGGATCCCCCGGTAAGCACACCAGGGGGTCCGATCAACGGGAGACACACTTGCACACCGTGGTCATGCTTGACCGCGGCGTGTAAGGGGTTAAACACCCGGGTTCTGAGTTTTTCCGATCCCGGGTGTTAGTGCCGGGTCTGGGCTGTGACATCACAGCCCAACACTGGCACCAGCAAGACCTGGTGTCCCGAAATGTTCCTCTGGTGAAGTATCCTTAATGACCTCGGTAAAAAGCCGATAGGGCAGTCATTAAGGGGTTAACACTAGAGATGAGCGAGCACTAAAATGCTCGAGTGCTCGTTATTCGAGACAAACTTTTCCAGATGCTCGTATGAGTGTGTTGCTTTTATTAGTAAGAGACACCGTATTTGTATGTGACGGTGTGTAGCAGTAGTTGATATCCCTCAATTGTTGCCCAGGGTCGTGTATCTTTTAATATTCCCTTGCCACACCATTCATAGAAAATTGAATGGGATGCTTGTGAGAGTGCTAGAGCACTAACCACTCTAGCACTCTCACAAGCATCCCATTCAATTTTGCCTGTAGATTTTTAACTTTATTGCCTGCTAGTGTCAATTGATAGAAAAAACTTTTTAAAGTATTCAAATAAAGTTATTAGTTTTGTCATTTTGTTGACCAATGGGTCTTTGTGAGGCCATCTCCAGGCCTTTTTTGTGAATAAATAATTGAATTGATGAGGACCCAGTCAAATATCTCATCCACGATTTGCCTATTGGTATTACTTTTATTTAGGCCTCTCAAGGGTACTTGAAACTTGAGCAGATCCCTGAATAGAATGATTTGGCATTTTTATGAAAATGTCAAACATCGCACCTAATGTTCAAAGCCCCATAACATCTTACAAAAATGAGAGGATGCGTAAAAAAGCATGTCCACACAAAGTAGACATTCGTTAAATGTTAGTTAAGTTTTTTTGCTGTTATGACTGTGCGGAAAAAGTAGAACATTTTGTACTTCATGTTAGTTGAAAAATGTTGATATTGTTCAGATCTTGTGAAAATTTTGAGAAAACTTTATCAAAATCACTTGGATATGTTAAAGCGTTCCAAAGTAATAACCACTTATAGTGACACAAAGCAGATTTGACAAAAATGGGCCATGTCAGGAAGGGGAAAAGTGGCTTCACCGTTAAGGAGTTAACCTCCTAACACAAAGTATGACCAAAAGAGAAACAATCCTAATAGTTTAAGGTTTGATTGCTAATCGCTGACTGCTAAACGAATATCCTCTACCATTATAAAGACTGAAAGCTCCAAACACACCATCAAAGTGAATGTTCAGGTGCAAGCAATCCGCTGTTGGATCAGCAGGTGGAGGATTCCCATTCAAAGGAAGATTATGTAACAAGACCATGTTTATTGAGATATAGATCTTGTATCCCAAGACCTATTGTTTCAGAGATTGGTTCCTCAATAAGAGATTATGCCAATGGTTGGACAGTTTGTTACAATGATTGGTTGTTAGAACTTTGGGTTACCTTAAATATTAAAGATGTTCTACGGGTGTTCTACAATTCACAATTTGTGCGGCAAAAGTATTATATTTGGGTCACCTGTGATGTGTGAGCCCTCTACACCAGCATTCCTTATGATTTAGTTCTTGGTAGCTCTGGTGCATCATTTGTATAGTTCCAGTGAATATTCACAGGAGCTTTGTGAGTGTATTTAGGTGACAAAATAATTATTTTTAATTTGATGATGCATTTTAACTGAAAAACAAATATGTCATCCTAGCAAAAACAATGATCTGAGGATTCCAATTATAAAAATGTTACCTTTTCAACTACATTTAGTAAGGAAAATCCACAGAGTATACATATACCGTATATAATCATGTATAAGCCGAGTTTTTCAGCACAAAAAATGTGCTGAAAAACGTCCCTTCGGCTTATACACGTGTCAATACGAGTAAAAAATAATTTAAAAATGCTCCCCCGATGTCATCACGGCTCCTCTTCTGGCTTCCCGGCTCCTCTTCTTGCTTCAGCGTCCGTCTTCTGTCTTCTTTAACATCGTGCTGGGCACCTCCATGTTTTTCTTCCTGGCGGCGCCTAGTATGACGTCAGCATACACAATTCTTTATTTTCAAAGTTCTAAATTCTCAAAGGGTCGTAGCACCCTAATAAATTCATAACTTACATTTCCCAAATGTCTGCTTTGAAACATCGCACCTAACGTTCAAAGCCCCATAACATCCTACAAAAATGAGAGGATGCGTAAAAAAGCATGTCCACACAAAGTAGACATTCGTTAAATATTAGTTAAGTTTTTTTGCTGTTATGACTGTGCGGAAAAAGTAGAACATTTTGTACTTCATGTTAGTTGAAAAATGTTGATATTGTTCAGATCTTGTGAAAATTTTGAAAAATTCGCGATTTTTGAAATTTAAAGTGTCATGAGAAAACTTTTTCAAAATCACTTGGATATGTTAAAGCGTTCCAACGTAATAACCACTTATAGTGACACAAAGCAGATTTGACAAAAATGGGCCATGTCAGGAAGGGGAAAAGTGGCTTCAGCATTAAGGAGTAACCTCCTAATCAATATGCCACCAAAGGCTGGGCGTAAATCCACTGGGGTTAGTTCCCCTAAGGAAAAAGCTAACACCAAGCTAGATAAATTCCTGAAAACACCCCCCGGGAAGCAGACGAAGCCCGCTAGAGAAACCGAAACAGGCTCTAGATTCTCTCCCCTAGTTGTGGATAGTGAGGAGCCCCAGGAAGCCAATCCCCCTATTTGGGATGAAATCCTCCAAGCTGTCAATAAGACGAACAAATCTATGGAGGGGCTAAAAAATCAATTAGAGGATACTAGAAAGGATATATTGGGAATCCGCGAGGACCTAAACAAAATCAGGAGTCGCATCAAGGATCAGGGTGAACGCCTCTCAAAAATAGAAGGAACATTAGATAGACACCAAAAAGTAATTTCTAGGATGGAGGCGGAAAAAAAAGAAATGCAGGCCAAGATAATAGACCTAGAGGACCGGTCCAGAAGGTGTAATGTTCGTTTGGTGGGCTTCCCCGAGGGGGTGGAGCAAGAGGACACAGTACAGTTCATCCACAATTGGTTTACGGAAGTGCTGGGGAAGGAACACATTCACTCATATTTTGTGGTAGAACGAGCCCATAGGGTCCCAGGTCGCAAACCAGTGCCCGGCGCATACCCACGTGCCATATTGATTAAACTACTCTACACAGGTATATGGTTCTTCGAGAGTTAAGAAAAAGGGGAGAAACGCTCTATAACGGCTCTAAA